>JAOQMS010028240.1:0-15089 GCA_027563885.1 Erythroxylum longipes | reverse complement strand
TTATTATTCATCAAAGTGACAAGCTTAATCCAGGTATATATATTTTTTCCACTTTTTTTACTTGTTAAAAATCAATCGTCATTTTATTTTGTTTATAATATTACTTTTGTTATCTTACAATTACTTGGTATGACCAATTTAGGAGTAGTGTTCTAGAATTGTAAAGAATTATAATTTGAATTTTAAGTCAATGTGTGACTGCAACATGATGTGAAATGAATTAGAGAACATTTAAATTCATCCATTTAAAAAAATGAATAGATTAGAACACAAAAGATTGAAAGAGTTGGTCTTTGTTCGATACAACTTAACGCTTTGGAAAAAGTATGTTATTATCATTATTAAATTGAATATATTTTTTGTAATTTATTAATAATTTAATTTTATTTGTTTACTAGGACTCTTAATAGAATAAATAGTTTTGTAGATTCAATTTGTCTTGATCATATTGATCTTTTAGTGGATTATGTTTCTAAGGAACTGTGTTTGATAAATAAGAGTGATTTGGAAGAAAATCTTGGATCAGAAAGTATTGATATGTCATTTGGTTCAATAAATTTGAATGACAGTGATGATGAGACTCTTCTCAATAATAAAGATTTTATACCAAATTAGAATTGAGGTTAATGCTATTTGAGGGAATATTCGATAAAATGAAGCTCCAATTTTCATTTCTTCTCTTATTTTAATTTCACTTATATTTGATATATATGTTAAATTTTATATATGTAATATAAATATAATTGTAAATGTTATTGTTTCAGGTTTCACTTCTCCTTAGTTATTTCCTCAGTATGAACTCTTGTTGTGATACTTTTAGAGTCATGGACCTTTATTATTATTTTTATTTGATATTTTGATGTAATTATTATTTAGTATATGATAAAATTGTAACATTTTAGTGTAGTTATATTATCCTTAATTTTATATTTGTAAGATGATTAAATGTTAATCTTTTTTATATTAATTATAGTGATTGTTGATATGTGAAATATGTGAAAAGTAATATTAATGTAAATAAATAAATTGTTGTTATTTCATATTTTTATTGTTATGATTTTTAGAGACAATGTTAATATAAAATTATAAATTATATAGTTCATAACATTATAACATTGGTTCTTAAGGTCAAATAAGTTCCTAAATAAGTTCCTTGTGCGGACTTTTTTTTTTAAAAAAAAGTTCCTTAGAGGGGACTACAAGAACCGAAACTCGGATCTACAACCCTGCAATCTAACTTCTTTTGTTGATCCCAAGAGGATGAGAGAGAGATTTGAGAGTATCTTTGATAACAGTATCTGTCCTTTTTCATAGTTAGGTGCAGAAATATATAAGGAATGACTACAAGTTGTCACTCCTATTTAGCATATCGGTATAACAAACAATAATAGACTAACAAGGGTAGTCCCTCTAAATGTGAAAAGTAACAAAATGGTCCCTTGAGCATTACAATTTATCAGAGCATTCAGTAAGCAATTATGACATTTCATTCATGAGAGGATTATTGAAACCTTGCTATATGCGATCCTTTCATAAGTATTTCCTTGTCAAAATATTAACAAACCACAACAACAAAAAAACGCAGCATAGAAAAATTTAGGATATGGTTTGTTGCAGATTTTTTGATCACTACCACCAAATCTTAGTGAAGCATATAACAAATACTTAGTGGGCAGTATTTCCACAACCCTAAAATCTAGAATAAATAACAATCAATTACTAAACTATAGGGATAACAACAAAGCAAAAAAAGAACAAGTCAAAAAACACATGTTTAATACTTGAATTAACCCAATCCACCGCTGAATTTAACGATGGATGTCCTCAACTCCCATCATAGTATGAAATTGATTAAACTTTGTTTTCGGTAATGCTTTGGTTAGGATGTCTACTGGCTGGTTCTTAGTGTTGAGATATTGCATTTGAACAATTCCTTTAGCAACTAAATCATAGATGAAATGAAATTTGATCTTCACATGCTTTGTTCTCCCTTGCTGGACAGGATTTGTAGATAAAGCAATAGTTGATTTATTGTCACAAAAAATAATTGTTGCTTCCTTCTACTTTTGCCTCAAATCTTCTAATATTCTCCTCAGCCAAACCACTTGACAAGTTGTAGTTGCAGCAGCTGTATACTCTACTTCAGTGCTTAAAAGTGCAATAAATTTTTGTTTTTTGGAGGACCATAAAATTGCTCCAGAACCAAGATTAATCAAATAGCCTATTGTTCTCTTCCTATCATCTGCATTAGAAGCCCAATCACTATTAGTAAAAGGGACAAGAGTATTTGAATTGATTTTGAATATCAGATGCCAAAGCTTGATGTTCCTTTAATGTATCGAAGAATCCGCTTAGCTGCTCCAAAGTGAATCTTGCTTAGATTATGCATGAAACAAGAAATAAGACCCACTGTATAAACAATATCAGGTCGTGTATGAGTAAGATGCATAAGACTTCCTACAATGCTTCTGAACATTTTCTCATCAACCCTTTCAGCCCCATCATCCAAACATAATTACTCATTTGTGTTCAGTGGAGTCTTAACAGTTTTACATAACTCCATTCTAGCTCTTTTTAACAAATCCACTACATGTTTCTTTTGACAAATGAAAATACCATATGAATCTTGAACAACTTTAATTCCTAAGAAATAATGCAATGAACCAAGGTCAGACATTTCAAAGGTTTGCATCATGGACTCTTTAAACATGTTTTATCATTTATGATGAACTCCCAATATAAATCATGTCATCCACATATAAACAAATAGCCAAAATATCACTTTCATGGACTTTCACATAGAGTGTAGGTTCATTATGACTCTTTTGAAAATCATTTTTAGTAAAATAAGAGTCAATTTTGCTATACCAAGCCTTTAAAGCTTATTTGAGCCCATAGAGTGCATTGTGCAATTTATACACTTTATGCTCTTGATCTTTCACAATAAAATCTTTAGGTCGTTCAACAAATACATCTTCTAATAACTCGCCATTGAGAAATGCAAATTTTAAATCTAGCCAAAAGACTTTCCAGCTATTATTAGCAGCCAAAGCCAAAAGAGATCGAATAGTGTCAAACCTAGCAATAGGAGCATAAGTTTCAGTGAAGTCAGTACCTGGAATTTGAGCATATCCTTAGCTACAAATCGTGCTTTATGCTTTTGTAAAGAGCCATCAGGATTGAGCTTGGATTTGTAAATCCATTTCAGACTAATTGTTTCTTTTCCTTCCGGCAGGTCTACTAATGTCTATGTTTAGTTCTTTTCAATTGCTTTGATCTCTTCTTCCATTGCTACACACCATTCTCTTTTCTTGATTGCATCTTCAAAGTTACTAGGTTCTGAAATAAGACTAGCATATTGACAAGATTCATAAATTTTAACAAGACTTCTCTCCCTTCTAGGAGTTGATTCTGAACAAGAAGCTTCCATATGGACAACTGGCTCATAATTATCAATTTTAAGCATGTAACTAGGTTGCTCATTCACATCTTTCCAATCCTAAGCATCATTTTTTTTAAAGACAACATCACAACTAATAATCAGCTTCTCAAAAATTGAATCAAACAACCTATAGCCTTTAGTTTCTTTGCTATAGCCAACAAAAATACATTTCCTACTCTTTTCATCCAGTTTTCTTCTTAATTCAGTAGGTACAAATGCATATTCAATACAACCAAATGTTTTTAATTGATTTACATTGGGTTTACATTCATGTCATGCTTCATAAGGAGTCATCCCTTGAATAGCTTGAGTTGGAAATATTTTGAGAAGATAGACAGCCACTCCTACAGCTTTAACCCAAAATTTCTTAGGAAGGTTTTTCTCCCTTAAAATGCTCCTATCTGCTTTAACAATTGTTCTATTTTCTGCTCCGCAACACCATTTTGTTGTGGTGTATAACTGACTGTATATTGTCTTTGAATGCCAGGAAAGCTGTAAAAGTTTTCAAATTCTGTGGAATTGAACTCACCACCACAATCAATCCATAATTTCAAAATAGAGCATCCACTTTCTTTCTCAGCCAAACTTTAAATTCTTTAAAACATTCAAAAGCATCTGACTTCTCTCTTAAAAAATAAACCGAAGTCTTTCTTGAAAAATCATCAATAAAGAGTAAAAAGTACTTACTACCCTCAACAAAAGTGTTTGCATTGGTCCACAAATGTAAGCATGTACCAACAATAAAGTTTTGGAAGCTCTCTATAAACTTTCTTTATGGAATTCGTCTTGATGATGCTTCACAAAGCTTTCTTCTCCAGTAACTTTTGGAAGCCATTTACTAGATTCTTTTTAGACAATAAGGTTATTCCACCAAAGTTAAGATGACCAAACCTTTGGTGCCAAAGTAGAATATCATCACTGCTAGTTACTTTGAAAACACTAATAGAGCAGTAGAAAATATAACTGGAAACATCTTATCCTCTCCCATTTGAGTAGAATAAAGCAATTGCATACTCTTCTTTTCATAAATCATACATTTATCATCGTCAAAGACAACTAAACAACCCATCTGCATTAACTAACCCACACTAATAAGAGTTTGAGCCAAACTAAGAACATACATTACATCATGCAACAATTTCTTTCCATATTTTGTAAAAACAGCAATGGTAGCCATACCACATACTTAAACCCGGTTATTGTCACCCAATCTTACTTCATTCTTTATGGATTCATCAATCTTCACAACGAATTTTTTATCACCAGTCATATGGTTACTGCAACCACTATTAAGATACCAAACATCATTAGTCATAACTTTGTGAGCAGCTAAACAAGAACTGAACAAATTTTCCTTAGAAGCAGCCTTTTCATCTTTTGAATTTGAACATTCAGTAGCCTTTTTATAGCAATTCTTCTCAATATGCCCATATTTTTTGCAATAGTGATATTGAGTAGTATTTTTATTTTGACCATGCTTCTCTTTATACCAATAATCTTTATCAACATAGTTTGTTCTACCACAATATAAACAAGCAACAAAATCAGAATTGTTACCTATACTAGAAGAATTTCTTTGCTGGCCATTATTTCTTCCTCTTCCTCTACCTCTTCCATGAAATGATCTACCATGAACGCAACTAGAATTTTCGTGACTTGCTGAATCATTGGAGGTTTTCTTCAAATCCAGCTTTGATTGAAAGGCTTGCTGAATAGAATTCTCTGTTGTCCTCTTCATTCGCTGCTCATACACTTGGAGAGGCCCCAATAACTCTTGTATAGAGTATTTTGACAAATTTTTTGACTCTTCAATTCCTACAACAACATGGCCAAATTTGGAAAGAAGACTTTCCAGCATCGTCTCAACAACCTTTTGGCTTGTTAGTTCTTCTCCAAATGCCCTAATTTGATTCACAATCAAAAGAACTCTTGAGAAGAATTCTTGAATGGATTCTGATGACTTCATCAGCAAATTTTCAAACTCTCTATGTATAGTTTACAATTTCACTGTGACAACTTTGTCTGCACCTTGATATTCTTCTTCAAGTAATTCCTAATCATTCTTTGAAGTTGTGGCTGACATAAAACGAGGAAAAATGGCTTCATCTAATGCTTGTTGAATTAGAAATAATGCCTTAGCATTCTTCTTTTGCCTTTCTTTTAGCTCATTTCATTAAGCAATGGTTAGCCTTGTACCTTCCTCCAAATCTGCAAAATCACCATGACCATTTTCAACTAAATCTCATAAATCATAGGATATAAATAAAGTCCTCATCTTTATACGCCAAAGCTAGTAATTAAGGCCAGTAAAAATAGGAAGGTTTTGAGATGAGTTTAGATTAACACTAGTAGAAGCCATTTTGCAACCTGGCTTTGATACCAAACTATTAAAATATTAACAAACCAAAACAAAAAAAAAAACACAACACTGAAAAATTTAGGAAGAGAAACTTTTATTGATTTTGAAGAAAAACTCACTAACATCTCTACAAATAATAGTGGACACTTTAAATAGAAAAACCTATATGGTTTGTTACAGATATTTTGATCACTACCACCGAATCTTAGGAAAGCATAATAACTAACAGTTAGTGGGCAGTATTTCCACAACCTGAAAATCTAAAATAGATAACAACTAATTCCTAAACTATAAGGATAATAATAAAGCAGAAGAAGAACAAGTCAAAAAACATATGTTTAATACTTGAATTAACTAAACAGTCCTTTCATCCCAAGAAGTATATAGCCTTAGCCAACAAATCAATGATGCTTACACTTTGATCTTGAAAAAATGCAAGGAAAATTAGTTGCACAAGCCTAACACGCAAGTGAAACACTAATAGACCTAGTTATGCCAACAAATGCCACTTAAATAACATATACCTTACAGCCCTAAATAAGTTCTGTAAGAAAACTTTGAGGAAGTGACTCTCTTATTCGGATGTCTATTTGCACCATGTATTTAAGGCAGCCATTATATCAGTATCAACATGACCTCTCTGGTTTGTTGATTTATTATCAAGGGCTCGTATAATGCTAGCCTACCACAAAGAGAGAACATAAAATTGGAGCGAGTAACCAAATTGATTTATTAGAAAGTAAATTATCAGTTGATAACATCCAAATCACGAAAATGCATCATACTTTGGTCAAACAAGAGATCAACCTATTTATCCATATCTATACTCCTAAAACTTTCCCAGTCCCCCACATTAGTCATGGAAAATATTGATGGTGGAACCTTATCAACTATGAAAGGAATCCATCGTTACGATTGATTTTTGATTGTGGTTAAAGCATAATCCAATGTTAACAGGAACATGGGATGTAAATAGGAAGATACATTCTAGCAAAAGGTAATAGGTTAATCACAAAAATGCAACAACTTGTCGCATCATTCAGACAACTCCCGTACTAGTACCCGCACCCAGATGGCCAAGCACAGTCACACCCTCACCTAGATGGCTAGATCCAGTCGTAGTGTCGCGCCCAAAGCTATTAACCTACATCCACACCTGTTGATCCACACCACTAGTCCACTACACCACAGTCCACAACTCCACAGTCTCCAATCACTCTAGTCCACATGCACTTACGCAAACCCACTGACCCGAACCCCCATTAATCCAGGGATTCAGCCTAGTGAAGTTACAAAAAAATTTATGGAATTGTAGAATTATGGATTATGGAATTACAGAAATGGACATTGAAATATTGAATTGTGTTGATTGTTGTTTTGAATATTGAATTGTAAATTGTGTATTTATGATGAACTGTGTATTTGTGTCTTGTAACTTTGTGCTGTGCAATAATTATATATGTTGAATTGTTAGTTCTTGGTGTATTGGATGAAATTGAATTATGTAGTGTGTTTAACTCTTGATTGTGGAGTTAACTTGAGTAAGAAACTAAGAATGTTGATTAAGATGATGAATAAAAGATTGTTAAATTAAGGTTGGGAATTAGGATTTTAGTAACTACGTTGATAAAAATTAGTTAAGAAAACAAAATAATGATAAGCATTACAGATTGAATTGTATAAGTAAACAAAATATATTTTACAAAAGAATCTTAGATCGTCTAAGGTGGGGTTGGGAGGGTTCTGAAAGAAAACATTGTTTTGTAAGTGTATGTCTTTAGTTTGTGGTTGAATGATGTAATCAAATAAAATGAGTTATATAAGATGTTTATGCCCATGTGTTAGTTTTGACTTTTAAGTTGAACAATACATATTTTATGATAGTAGTTGATAATGAAATTATGAGTTCTTTATTTTGACATGAAGTTATTAATTTAATTTTGACATATATCTTTATTTATATTATAGATAAATGCAAAGAAGCTCAAGTACTTTTGATAATTCAACCGTTTCAGTTATAGGAAGATTTGTTGATCCAATTTGGGCTTATGCTAGATTGGCTCCTAGAATGAAGAACCATATTATTTGTTTGTATTGTAACAAACATTTAAAAGGTGGGGGAATAACCAAATTAAAGAAGCATTTAACTAGGATCAAAGGTAATTTGGAGCCTTATAAGAAAGTGGGTCATGATGTCAAATGGAAAATGAAGACTTTGCTTGAAGAGTATTAGCATGAGAACGATAGAAAGCAAAGATTGAACAATGAAATTAGTAGTGAAATTTCTTTTGTTGGTGTTCAAGATGATAATGGGGATGTTGAATGTGGTAGTATTCATGCCAACAAGAAGAAAATGTTGCACCTAATGTTAGGAAAAGAAGAAGATAGGTGTCTAATATTTTTTGCACCAAGAACAACTCTTGGAGCTTAGCCTTCAATCCTTAGTGCCTTATAATCTTAAGAAGCAGCTCATAATATGGACATGGAAATGGCTAGATGGTGGTATGATTCAAGTATAACATTTAATGTTGCTCAATCTTACTACTATCAGCCTATGGTGGATGTTATTACCACTTACGGTCTAGGATACAAAGCTCCTTCAATTGATGACTACAGAGGTAAACTTCTAAGTAGCTCTGTTTTTGAAATTAAAAGTTATTTGGACGAAAGAAGAATAATTTAAGCTACTTATGAGTTTTCAATCATGTGTGATGGTTGGACAAATAGAATATATGAGCCTATTATTAATTTTTTTGATTTATTTTGAAAAGGGGACAATATTTTTGAAGTTTGTTGATGCATCTAACCTTGTTAGGAATGTTGATACATTATTTGAAATATTTGATGAAGTTGGGCCAGAAAATATTTTTCAGTTCATTATTGACAATGATTTAGCTTATAAAGCAACTAGAAGAAGATTGCAAAGCAAGTATAATTCTTTTTATTGGACTCCTTTTATTGCACATTACATTGATTTTATGTTAAAAAATATAGGAGATGTTAGTTATTTTCTTATTATTAATGATACTGTGCAAAAAGCAAAAATCTACAATTGTGCGTAGGTCTTGAATTTAATAAGAAAGGATTTCACCAATGATAGGAATTTGTCTCGTACTGCTATTATAAGATGTACAACTAATTTCTTATCACTTTAGTGTTTTATTGTGATGAAGAAAGAGTTTAAGATACATGTTTACAAGTGATAAATAAGTTGCATCTTAGCATGTTAGGTTTAATGCTAGATTGGCGGTTTCTAAAATTATACTTAAAGATAATAAATTTTGGTCCCAATGTCCATTTTTCATCTGAATTTGTGAGCCTTTAGTGAGGGTACTTCGTTTGGCTGATAGTGATGGGAAGGAAACAATTGGTTATTTTTATGATGTCAAAGAGAGGGTGAATAAAGCAATCAAAGCCAATATAAAAAATAGGTCTTCTTTGTACATGCCTTATCTTACACTCATTAATGAGAGATGAGAAAGATAACTTTACTTTCTTTTGTTTACAACTGGGGAATTTTTCAATCCTAGTTTTTATTTTAGACCAAGTTTTACAAAGAAATATGAAGTTAATAGGAGAATGCTATTATCTATTACAATAATTTTTGCCCATGAGATGATGCAAGATCTCCTAAGCTCACAAATGAAAATTTATAAAGATGTTTCTAGTGATTTTTGGATGCCAATTGCTATTCATCAAAGGGACTATATATATATATACTTTTTGAAAATTAATCATCACGTTACTTTATTTATAACGCTACTTTTGTTGTCTTGTAATTTACAGTTACTTGGTGGAAACAATTTGGAAATGGTTTTTTAGAATTGAAAAGGTTTGCAATTCAAATTATAAGTTAATGTGTGAATGCAATAGGGTGTAAAAGGAATTAGAGCACATTTGAATTCATCTATTCCAAGAAAAGGATTAGATTGGAACACAAAATATTGAACAACTTTTTCTTCATTTGATACAATTTAAAGCTTCGGGAAAGATATGTTATTATCATTATTAAGTTGGATATAATTTCTTGTAATTTCTTAATAATTTATTTTTATTGTTTATTAAGACTCTTAATATAACAAGTAGTTTTGTAGCTCCAATTTGTCTTGATCATATCAATTTTTTAGCGGATTCGGTTTCTAAAAAATTGGGTTTGATAGATAAGAGTGAATTGAAAGATAATCTTAGATGAGAAAGTATTGATATGTCATTTGATGTAAAGAATTTGAATGATGGTGATGATGAGGCTCCTCTCAATGATGAGATTTTTGTCCCAAACAAGAATTGGGGTAAATGTGATTTGGGCGGGTATTCAATTGAGTGAAATTTCAAGTTTTTATTTCTTTACGTCTTTTAATTTTACTTATATTTGATGTATATGTTAAATTTTATGTGTGCAATTTAATTGTAAATATTTTTTGTTTCAAGTTTCACATCTAGTTAATTATTTGGCACAAGCCATTATTGTAAATTATAATAATTAGAGAGTCGTGAATATTTATTATTAATTTTATTTGATGTTTTGATGTAATTATTATTTATTATATGATGAAATTGTAACATTTTAAAGCCTTTGTATTGTCAATAATTTTATATTTGTATGATTATTAAATAATCTTATTCATATTAATTGTGGTTATTATTTATATATAAAATATGTGAAAATTAATACTAATAAAATAAATAAATTGTTTTTATTTTAAATTTTTATTATTATGAATTTTGGAGACAAGATTGATATAAAATTATATATTATACAGTACAATATATTGAGGGACGATTTTGAAATTTAAAAAATTACCCAAAACAAACCGAGTAGTAATACAATACTTGGTATTGATTAATACCAATACAGTACAATACTAGAACAAAATTCAATACTCGTAATGGATATTCATAATATTGCACTAGTCCACTAGACACATGCAACTTCAAACTAACGCCTCCAATGCGTCATATCATTTGTGCTTTAATTTAACTTCTCCCTTCTTTTTTTTAATTTGATGCATCTTTTTGCTTATCTTATTATTTATTCAATTAAAAATGACAACTTATTAAGAGCATATCAAATATCATATTATCTTTTCAATTATAATTACCTCTAAATTTACTTAAAATTTTGCTTATAACTAATCTATTACTGCATTTTCATTTCTGGATATTTAAACTTTTTTAAAATTGTGATCATAAAATTGTTAGTAAAACATAATCATCTAAAGAAAAGTATTGGACAAATAGATAATTCAAATATCTTTAAAAACTTAATATTTTAAAATGATTTGAATTATAACAATATTTTAATCTTAGTATTTGCATTAAAAATATAAATTAGATCTTAATATTTTGAAATATTAAAAAATTAACACTTCAAAAACGTTGAAATTTAATTCTAAATTAATGGAATCCTTAATAGAATTATGTCTCTTTATTTTTTGTTTTACTTTCAACATTGTATGACCTATTCACTTTAAATTATTATTAAACAAAAATTTTAATTTTAATTAATGATAATTGATTATAATTAACTCTAATAAACCATAATTATCGTTAATGAACTATAGTTTAATATTAACTCTAAATAAACTTAATTTAAATCTTAATAACCATAGTTTAACCTAATTAACCATAATTTCTAAGGATCCTAATTTTCTCCAATCTAAAATGCTGGAATTTTTAGGAACTAGAAGTAGCCTTCTAGATATTTCAATCTCTAGCTATTTTACTAGATTATAGAAATATCATTTTTGAAGAAAATCACCTATAAACTCAGTTTGTCTGTAGCTTCCATTTGGAAAGGGTAAGACTGCATACTACTGAACCTTTCCTGACCCCGCGCTTAGTGGAACTCTCACTGGATGTGGTTATTGTTGTTGTTATAACTTCTCATTGGACCTCACTCCCACCTCCGGTCATTTTATTTTGATGCAATTTTCTTTATCTAAAACAAACAAAAAGAATATGGAAACACAGAACAGGATTAAAAAAAAGAATAAAAAAGAAAATGAAACGTAAAAGTGAGGCTAGTAACAATATTGAGATGAACAAGAGACAAAGCATGAGAGCAATAAAAAAAGAAGCTTAAAAAACTTAAAAGGAACCAGGATGAAGAGAAGAGTGGTAAGGTGACATACAAATTGAACCAATCATAAGAGAAGAATCGAGAAAGCCAATTTGGAAACAAAAAGAGAAAAATGAGGGAAAATCAAGGTGAAGTTACATTATTGCCTAGGAAAGGTTGCATTATTAAGATTTCAAATAAAGATTTTAGAAATAGGGTTCAAATAAACAATCATTAGGGTTCATCCATTAAATTGGGAATAGCTAGGGTTATTTAAAAATTATGGTTAACTAAGTTAAATTAGAGCAAATGTTAAAATTATTTAGATTTAATTAAATTTATCTAAAATTAATGTTAAATTAGAGTTTACTAATGTGGATTAGGTTTATTATAATTTATTATCAATTATAGTTAATTAGTATTAATTAAGATTTATTAGGTTAATCAAAAATTAAAAAGGTTTAATAATAACTTAAGTTTAATTAACATATAGTCTTATGAGATTTATAGAGACACTAATAAGCAAAAAATGAGTGATACGCCACTACTTATGTAACATTTAACTAACGTAGACATAATTATATTAAAGATTATGATAAATTGGGGGTAAATTTGAATGATTAAATTTGAATGATATTTGGCTCTAAGTATACTTGACAAGGTAAGTTCCAGATGGTACCACCTTGCATATCCTTACTTATTTAGGTATTGTCATTCCACTTATACTAATATGCTTATTACACCTTGCATAAAGCAACCATGTAGAATTATCATGTGGCTATACGGATTCCTTACATGCATAAAGGAGTATATGTATCAACACAGGTAAGAGGAGTTATTTCCTTTATTGATCTTTTTCGTACTCATTTGCTTCACTTTGAATTGAGAGTGGTATTCTTCTATCATGTTTTTGAGTAACATGCTTTCCTTTGTATGATTTTGGATATATGAAAGCTCAAATATGTCTTTGAGTGTATAGCTCCTATCTCATAAGAGATTCCAGTTCTCCCTGTATATTAAACTGTATATAGAATTTAAATTCTTAATGGTCATTCATTCCCTTAGATTGTTATATATGAGGCAGAATATGTGTCGCGCTTCTAGTTTTGCACTTAGGAATTTTTTTCAATTCTTTTCATCCTACAATTCATATATGCCATCACAAAAGCATAGTTTGAAATTTTTCAAGTCATTTAAGAATTTTACAAAATCAATCCATTAGTTTACATCACTTAAAGATTTAGGAATGTATTGTATTTTACACCTATGAAGTAGTTCCCTCCAAATTACGATCGAGCAAAGGTAGGTTAAGAAGAGATGGTCCATAGTCATCTCTATTGATAGCTTCACATAGGATATAGCTAGGGGAATCCATCGAAAGCATTTTATCTAATTTCAATAGCCTGTTTTCAAAATCCATCCATAGAAAAATGGAAAACTTAAGCACATGACCTTTAAACTAGACCAACCTATGCCAATTTAGCTCTTAAGCAGGAGTTATAAAAGGTAGTATACAAGAGTTATTGGAAAAGTTATTCAAGGAACTCTTAAGCCAAAAGCAAGGCACTGATTAATTCACTTGACGAATGTAAGGGGAAGCCAAATGCTTGAAGAGTATATAGGAAACTCCAATTGAGAGTGTCAAAAGTTTTGGAGAAGTTTATAATAAAGGCATAACTTTTGATTGATTTTTTTGAGTGGTACCCCTTGAATATTTACTGGGAAATTAATAGATTATCACTAATATTACTACTTAAAACAAAAGCAGAATGTGAGATATTAGTAAGATCATTCAAAATAGGATTAAGTATTTATGACAAAATCTTGGAGATAATTTATAGGTGTTGTTACGATAGAATATTGATATGAAGTCTTGGAAGGAGGTAGGATTAGGAACTTTGAGGATTAGAGTGAGGAAGGCTCTGTATAATTCCTTGAGTATAGAGCCAATAGAGAAGAAATCTTTGACAATTTTAGTGACATATGGTTCTAGTAAGCTCTAGGAATTTTGAAATAATAGGCATTGAAGCCATCAGGTCTTGAAGCTTTTTCAGAACTAAGACTGAATAAGGCTTCCTTGATATTATTATTAGAGGAATATCCTAGACATAAACTCTCTAGGTAAGACTTTTATATTTTATATTTTTTATTTTCTTCATACAAATATTGTTTATGAATTATAATTTATATTAATTTCAAAGATTAGTAGTATTATAAACCAAAAACTAAATATGGCGATGATAATATCTTTTTAAAATCTTTAGAATATGGTTTAGAGCTTGTAATTATGAGAAAAGGTTTTTTTTTATTTTGCGTGATTTAACAATTGAAATTTAGTAGAATTTAACTGTTTGGGCTTCCTTCTTGTTTTCTATACGATAATAACAAAATTATAAAGTGAGTAATCGACTAAATGTCTTCTCAATCATCATCTATGAGAACCTCTATGTGAATAGGTAAATAATTTTTTAATTATAACAAATTAACCATATTCGATGAGTTAAGCTTAAAAATTAAACGAATTGGGATTTAAAAATCAGCTCAAGCATTAGGTTTGGATTTAAAAATTAAGCCTAAAAGATTTATAGGTCATGTTTGGGTTATAAAAAATCTTAAAGAAAAATCCAACCTAAACTTATATTAATAAATATTCTAAATCTATGTCAACTTACAAATTTCATTCATATTATTATTAGAGGAATATTGTTGGAGCCCGTTCCTGGACCCTAACAAAACATGCAGAATATCCTAATACGTGAGCTTATTTCCATTACCAAATACCTTGACCATTATCAGGTCATCTTTTCAAAAACTCCCCTTTCTAAGTTCAGCTCAGCTCTTCAAATAATCTACTAATCCATTTATCCACTTCAACCCAAAAACCTCAAGGACAGCGTTGGCGAGTACACACTTTACATATATACGTGCTTCGGGGTTGTCGGCATAACTTTTACTATAGATATCCAAATCAGGATTTCTTTGGATAGTTTGAAAGAGGATTTCAAGACCTACAACTTTCATGAAGACTCGAAGGCCAATTATATCTTCTGGGGGGTCAAAAATAGGACAGAAGATAACCATGAACAGTAACCCAGACGATAGCGTGAACAGTAACACAAAGGAAGTCTGTGAACAGTAACACAGATGATTCCTTGTGAACAGTAACACAGACGAATCCCTCAACCAACATAACTTCTTAACTCCTTATTATCCTTGGCCTATGATCTATC
>JAOQMS010028180.1:0-15093 GCA_027563885.1 Erythroxylum longipes | reverse complement strand
TGTGCGGCTACGGTGGTTGAGACGGATCGGTTTCGGAAACGGTTCGAGGGATGCATCAAGATAAAGATCAAGCTTCGAAATAAGGTACGAATTAAATTTCGCTTTATTATGATTTGTGATAATCATTTTATAGAATTAAATAGATCTTGGTTTTCGGGAAATCAAAAGTCACGAAAAAGTTTCGTGATTATTCCACTGCGGTTCGGATCAGATCCCGACTCGATTTCCCAACAAAGTGTTGTTAGCTCAGTAAAGCCTTGGGAAAATCTATTGTATTTCTGTGAAAGAATTAATCTGGGTGAGGGCCCTGCAAATATAGGCAAAGAGTGTCGAACTGCGTTATCAAATTTCTGGTGTAATTTATTATTTCGCTTTTGATTGGTTTTGTTTTTGTTTGTGCCAGAGACAATTACGTAAAATTAGATAGTTTGCGAAACACCTACCCCTTTCGGTTTTTCAATTGGTATCAGAGCGAGGTCACCGATTCAAAACTTGGTAGCAAGTTGGTGCGGATCCTAGTTTTGCGAATATGGCTACTAGAGAGGGTGCATCGATCACCAGACCACCACTGTTGGATGGTTCCAATTATTCTACATGGAAATCACAGATGAGGGTCTTTATTCAGGCACAGGGAACAAGAACATGAAACTCAGTGTTACATGGCTAATCTGAGGTTCTTAAACTTTATTTTCAACCATATAATATTGTATGCTAATAAGTTCATTCTGTTTATGACAAACTGAATTATTGGATATGTGCATTCCAGATTTGCTATTGCAAAATAAGAGTATGAAATTAATATAATGTGCTTGAAAATTAAGGAGCAAGTAAAGCAATCATTATATTTCACAAATATTGTACGATACTCTGCTTTTGAGGACGATCCTCAAATTTAGCGATTTCGTAGTGACTGGACCAGATCCTAATTAGAATTAGAAAAACCCTTATAGTTTCATAAAAGAATTGGACGACCTACACTATTTTTAGTGTATCTTAATACCTCATGAGCATCCTACAAATGCACTAGACAACATATGTGAGCTAAGGTTGAGTGTAAGTCTAATAGGGCAATTTGCCAACTAATCTCTCGAAAGACCTGACATTAGGAAGTAAATAAACCTATGCAAAATAGTTATCCAATTTTATATTAAAACAAGGTATGAAAACGAGTTTCCCTAAAATGATTAAGAATATATTTACAATAACACATTAATTCTACTACTAGATCGACCAATCTCCAAGCCAAGCCAAGAAAAAAAATTCAATAATCTTAAATTCGTAATTTTGAAGGTTGTACGAAGACAATCATTGACATTATTAACTTCCTCGGAACAAACATTAAAAAGTGATTAACTTCATTAAGCTCTCTTCTTGCTTTCACTAAACCTTGACTCTCTATTTATCTACTGTGCTTCCCCTAGTCGTCTTTTTTCTCTTCTCCATGATGTTTAAATTTCCTTTCATGCTTCCTTTGCTTCTTATCACCCTTACCTAGAGCTTGACAACTCTTTACCTGGAAGGGCATTTTGGTTTCATCTTAATACATGGCTTCCCACGTGGTGGTAACTTACTATTTTAGTAACAACTTCTTAAACGCTTCTTTTGCGACGTTTTTTCCTTTCCAATCTCATAGCTTCAAGCTCCTTAATCACTGACTAGAGAACTCCTAATGTTTTTTCTTTTCCACCCCTTCCATCCTGCTCTTCCCCTAACATCTTATGCCCACTAGTGTTTAGCCCTTCCTTTACTTCCACTCTTATATGAAAACTGAATATGCTCGAGTATGTATCAAGGATGAACATAGAAAAGTTATGTCTGAATTTATTCCAATAATGAGATATAATGGTGAAGGTGACTTTATAAAAGATACTAGCACACTTCAAACGTGATTGACTATACAAGGAAGTTACCTTTGGTTCCACAAAATAAATTTGATTATGCTTGATTTTTTTGCAGAATTATTCTTGACATTTTTAGTATGTAGTTGACTAATCATCATTTGTGTATCCCACTAATATAGGAGAAATTATTTCAATTGTAACTATAAATATGAATAAAGTTTTTCCTCTTCTCTCATCTTGAGAGACAAATTCTTTCAAACCCTACTGTGCTCAAATTGTCTTTATGGTATCAGAGCCTTTCAGTGAAAGGAGAGGATAGATTCTTGTTCAAACTTCTTACTCAATGGCTTCATCCAATAATAGCTCCAACAAATACCCCTATCCCTTACGTTTAAATGTTGGAAATTTTGTCTCCCTTCATTTAACCCAAAGCAACTATCTGTTATGGAAGACTCAGATTCTTAGTCTTATTGAAAGCCAAGATATGTATGGCTTTCTCAATGGAGAAACCCAAATCCCCTCTCCATTTAAGAACTCGGAAGACAGCATGGCCAGTGGAGTGAAAGACACTCCAAATCTAGATTTTGCAGCATGGAAACGGTCTGACCGTCTCCTACATGGATGGATCACTGGAACCTTAAGTGAAGAGGTACTTGGCTAGGTTGTTGGCCTTGATACTGTAGCTGAAATCTGGAATGCCTTATAGGATGCATTCGTACAAAGCTCTCAAGAGCGAGAGTGCGAATTAACTCAAGCAATGACAGTCTTGCGCAAAGGTACTAATCCTTTAAATGAATACATTCGAAAATCCGAAAGAAACAAAGTGTTCTAGCTCCTTCAAGGCTTAGGAAAGGAGTACGAGAGCTTTGTCACTACCATGCTCAAGCCACCTGTGCCCACTTATCAGGAAGTTGTGCCACTCCTTCAAAGCCATGAAACTCGAAGCCAACTCCATTGTTTTGCTACTTTTGACACACCTCAAGTGGCCTTTTATGGTCAATGAACCAATGGTAATCAAAACCGTCGACGAGGTAATTACTCCAATCATTTTAACTCTTGAGGTCGTGGTTTTTATCAAGGGTATAGGTGTAACACAAACGAAGAAGATGGTGAATATCCAAATAACCAACGGAGCAACTTCCGAAATCCTAGTGGACCAACAACTAGGAATAGGCAAGCAACAAACAAAAATTTTAATAAGAAGCCAGATGTTGTATGCCAGATCTGTGGAAAGAGGAACCATACTGCCCTCAAGTGTTTCAACTAATTCAACCATACTTTCCAGGCTGAAGATGCACCTTTTGCCTTGGCTGCTCTCACAATTGCAAATTCTCAAAACTATGATTGGCACCCTGATAGTGGAGCATCAGCCCATATGACTGGAGACTCAGGTAAATTGACTAATAATAGACGTTATAATGGACAAGATGGAGTGATGGTAGGTAATGGCGATACATTACAAATTACACATAGTGGTGATTCATTAATTAAGGGTGAAAATACTCATATTCCTTTAAAAATGTCTTACTTGTTCCTAATATAAAAAAGGATCTATTATCTATAAGCCAGCTTACTAAAGATTTGCCTTTTAATGTGGTATTTGATAATGTTGGATTTATGATTAGGGTCAGACGAACAAAAGAAGTAATTGCAAAAGGAACTCAAAGAAGAGGACTATATACACTTGATAAAGGACATATTGCTCCCTTCTCCTATCGTTTTAAGAAGATAAATAAAGATGGGTGCATCAATGTCTAGGACACCCTCAATATCGAATAATTGATTTCCTATTTCAGAAAAAATTTATCGATTTTAGTTCTAATGATAGCACTACTGCAGTTTGTGAAAGTTGTCAAATGGGCAAGTCTTATAGGCTGCCTTTTTTTGATAAAAATAATAATATTCAGAAACCTAATTCCTCTAAAATCCATTGTGATTTATGGGGACCAGCCCCGGTGAAATCTATAGATGGTTTTTGATATTACGTGATATTTGTTGATGAATTTACTCGCTTTACTTGGTTTTATCCATTAAAGAAAAAATCAGATTTCTTTAATCGCTTTACGCATTTTTATAAATTTGTCGAATGTCAGTTTGAAACCAAAATAAAAATCTTTCAATGTGATGAAGGAGGAGAATTTAATGGTACTGACTTTATGTCCTTTTTATCAAACCATGGTATGCATCTTCAATCTGCTTGTCCTAAAACTCCAGAGCAAAATGGATTTGCTAAAAGAAAGCATAGGAGCATTACTGAATTAGGCCTTACTATGATGTTTCATGCTAACTTACCTGCTAAATTTTGGGTTGATTGCTTTGCTATAGCTATGTTTTTGATTAATAGGTTACCTTATTCAACATTAGCAATGGATTCTCCTTATTATCGACTTTTTCACAAGTATCCAGATTATTGCTCTATGCGAATAATTGGTTGTAAGTGTTTTCCTTTTTTGGGTGATTATAGAACAAATAAATTAGAACTAAAATCACTTCCATGAATTTTTCTTGGATATAGTACTAAACATAAAGGGTATAAATGCTTATACCCACCAACTAGCAGGATTTACATATCAAGACATGTGGTTTTTGATGAATCACAATTTCCTTTCAAAAATCCTAATGGATTGTATGAAACGCAACCTAACGATGGAGTTGTGACTACCTATAATGAGTGGATTGATTCCATTGATCATGGCACTTCTATTGACACTTGTAATAAGCGTTCTCATGATGTTTCTACTATTATTAATTCTCCCACCAAGTTGCAGGAATGACAAGGCAAGTTAACTCACTTTATAGGAGAGTTCAATAATGCAGTGGAGTTCAATAATGAAGATATGATGCTTGAGTCGACTCAACAAAATAGTGAAACAATTGAAGACGAGTCCAATTACACACATGCTACTACTCCAAATGACCAATTACAGGCAGTCTCTACTATTAACTCATCCACCCCTTATATTGCCTCGATCGTCTCAAAGCACGCCTTGTTGCTAAAGGATTTCATCAACTTAAAGGATTGGATTTGTTGGAGACATTCTCTCCAGTGGTGAAGCCAAGCATAATTCATACTGTCATCTCTGTAGCAGTGATAAGGAAATGGACCATTCGTCAACTAGATGTAAAAAATGCCTTTTTACATTGTTATTTCTCATAATTAGTCTATATGGAGCAACCTCTGGGCTTCAAAGATCCTCAATTTCCATCTCACGTATGTCAACTTAAGCGTGCCTTATATGGCCTTAAGCAAGCGCCACATGCTTGGTTTGATCGCCTAAGTAGTTTCCTCCTAGAATTTGGGTTCTTTTGCAGCATTGTTGACCCTTCATTATTTATATGCCACCCACCACAAGGTACTCTTATCCTTTTAATTTATGTAGATGATATGCTTTTAACTGGAAACAACTCTTCGTTGGTGGATTGGTTTCTTGACCAACTTGGCAGGGAATTTGCAATCGAAGATCTTGGTCCTATCCATTATTTCCTCGACATTGAAGCCTATCCAACAGCTGTTGGCCTTTTTCTTTGTCAATCCAAGTATGCTAAAGATCTACTTGAGCAAGCTCAAATGACAGGATGCAAGCCGATCTCCACTCCAATGGCTATCAAAGGTCGAACAACATCAACTAGCAATGAACCATTCAATGACCCAACATACTATCGGAGCATTGTTGGTGGCTTACAATGCCTTACCTTAACAAGGCCAAACATTGTTTTCTCGGTGAATTTTGTCTGCCAATTTATGCACGCACCTACTACGCGACATTATTAAGCGGCTAAGCGTATATTACGTTATGTCAGTGGAACAATTGATTATGGGATGAATCTGACATCACAAAGCTCATTGGATCTTTATGCCTTCTCTGATGCTGATTGGGTTGGTTGTCCACTGACTCGACGTGCCACCTCAGGCTATTGTACATTCCTTGGAGGTAATTGCCTATCTTGGTGTGCCAAGAAACAACCAACAGTTGCTCGATTAAGTGTTGAAGCTGAGTACAAATCCATGGCTTCTACTAGTGCCGAACTTACATGGGTTACCTATCTTCTTCGTGACATTGGTATTGTACTTCCTACTCCACCAATTCTGCATTGCGATAATTTGAGTGCACTGCATATAACAGTCAATCCAGTTTTTTATGGACGCATATGAATGAAGTTTTTCCTCTCCTCTCATCTTGAGAGACAAATTTTTTCAAAGCCTGTTGTGCTCAAATTGTCTTTAGACTTAACAGAGGAAAAAGTTCATTTGTCTTACCCTTGGAATCTGTATGTTAAACCAAGTAATAAGGTATGGATTCCTTAGATGGGACATAAAGAAGAAACAAACTGAAAAGATACAGAGGTATAAACCTTTTCCAAAAAGCTGATGAATCAGAAGTGAAAAAAGAAGCATTGGGTCAACAACAAACTCCTTAACAAGTTGATACAATGCAAGGAAATTGCAACGCTCGAGATCCGCGGGAAGGTTCCAATCAAGATGCTGAAACTCATACAATTCCCCAAGTTAAACTTCAAGCTCCACTGATCTTACAAGTTGCAAATGTTCAAGAGAATTAGCATAGAATAGAGAGTGCAGTGAATGAGGAGATCAAGTAGCCTATATAAACATCAAATTTGGAACAAAAGCAGGAAGTTAGTTATGTAATCAGTCCATCTGTGGGTAACAAAAAAGTGGAGATTTGAAATGAAGTATATGGGACCTTAAAGGAGCTTGAGCAGTGGCAAGAAAGTGGATCTAGCAATCATAGATCTAAAAAGAAACCTAAAACCAAGCAATCAAAATGATCTACACCATATGGAATGTGAGGGGATTGAAATTCCCTAATAAACAGTTAGCATTAGAGGGTTACCTAGCTATAAGTGAGTTTTGTTGGTTTGGTGGAAACAAAAATAAAAGAAAAGGTGTTTTCAAAAAGGTTACACTTTCTCCCAATTGGATGGAAAACATTAAGTAATTACCCCAAACATCCCAATGGAAGGATTATTGTTGGTTTTGATCTAACTCATCTGATGTTAACAAATTGATCTTGCATTGAATAGCTACGAAATTGTAAGATTATTATTATAGCTGACAGAATTCTTGTAGCAATCATAGTAATTTATGCTGCAAATTGGGAATTTCAAAAGGCTAAACTATAAGGGGACTTGAAAGTAATTGACATAAACAACTCAGGACCTTGGCTGCTAGCTAGAGACTTCAATTGTGAGTTATCTTCAGCTGAATCCATTGGAAGAAGAAGCATAACACATATGAGCACTAGAGAGTTAACAGAACTTACTTCTAATCTTGCTTTGGTTGATCTTAAATTCCAGGGACTTATCTTTACTTGGAAAAATCATCAAAAGAACAGTGCACAGGTTAAAAGAAGCTTGATATATGTTTAGTCAATGATAGTTGGCTCGTTAAAATGCAAGGAAGCCATATTGTGTTTGGAGAATCACTTTTCTCAGATCACACTTTAATCAGTGTAATCATTAACAGTAAAATGAAAACTAGAAGATCTTCATTCAGGTTCTTCAATTCCCTGTTAAATTATGCTCAACTTGACTCAATTATAACAGATATTAGTAAAAAAACACTTTCAGTGTTCTCAAGCTTTTCAATGTATGCAACTATTGAAAATAATTAAGGTTGGTTGTGTTAAGTTGGTCACAAATTCCCTAGATCCAATGAAGATAGATAAGTTACTATCCAGGGAGGAACTCACAACCACTTATAAGCAACTAATTATCAATCCTACAAATACTATGCTCATAGAGAAAGAGAAAGTTAGCCTTAAAAAATATATGCAAGTACTTGAAGCTTTTAATTCCTAGTTGAAACATAAATTAAGAGTGCAATGGATGTAGTAAGGAGATAGGAACACTAAATATTTTTAGAATGTGACTCATGGCAAGAGGAATAGAAACAGTATAATATCTCTTAAAGATCATAATGGCAAATTATTATATGATCAAGAAGACATAAAAGAGGCTGCTTAAAGGCCCTTCAAAATAGGGTAACTACACAAACTTCTAATTTTCCTGGAGTTCTTATCAACAGATTATCAGGTTCCATAAATCAGATCCAAAATAATAAAATGCTTAAGGAAGTTACAATAGGTGAGAAAAGAGATTTAGTGTTTTCATTCTATCCTGACAAGTCTCCAGGACCAGATAAATTTAATGCTAGGTTCTTTAAGGAAAAATGGACGATGTTACAAGCTCTAATAGCAAAAGTAGTGGAAGAATTCTTCAAAAGTGGTAGGTTTCTCTCTGAATTTAATAAGACTAATCTAGTCTTGGTGCCTAAAATTCCTAATCCTAAGTGCTTAAATCACTTCAGACCTGTTGCATGATGTAATGTGGTGTACAAGATTATTGCTAAAATCCTTGCCAACAAGTTAAAAGTCACTTTGCCTAGCTTGATTAATCCAAATCAAGGTGTTTATATGCTAGGAAGAAGTATATGTGATAATATCTTGCTAGCTTAGGAATTGTTCAAGGATTACAAATCAAAGGATCATATTAAGAGTTGTGTACTTAAAATTGATTTAACAAAGGCTTATTATACCAGATATTGGAGTTTCATTATCAATTCTTTGCAGGCTTTTGGATATCCTTCTGAGTTCATCAAATGGATTTACTCTTACTTGACTTTCGTTTCTTATTCAGTTTTGATGAATGGAGAATCTTCTCAGATTTATAAAGCTACTAGAGGAATCATAGAAGATGATCCTCTTTCCCCTATCTATTTTCCATTTCCATGGAAATGCTTTAAAGAATCACATAGATTTCTATAGAAGAAAATAGGAATTTCATATTTCACTATAGATGTAGTAGTCTTGGTATTTCTCAAATTTCATTTGCAGGTGACTTGCTTATGTTTTGTGTCAATGATCCTGTTTCCATTGTAACTCTTCTAAAAGCTTTACAAAGTTTTCAGGAAATCTCAGGTCTCAAATTTAATCCAAGTAAAAGTGCTACATATCTTTCTAGGCAAAGTAGTAAGGATGCAATAGGGGTGGTAGTAGATACTAGACTTAACATACATCAACTACCTCTCACATATTTGGGGGTTCTGATATCCACAAAGAAACTTAAGGAAGCTAAATGTAGATCTCTCGTAGAAAAAAGTTAGTAGAAAATTTTCTCAATGTCACAATAAATTCTTATCTTTTGGAGGCAAATTATAATTAGCCATTAATATTCTTAATAATCTCCATATCTACTGGCTATCTTATCTAGCTATCCCTAAAGGAGTTATGAAGAAAATTAACAAGAGGATCAGGGACTTCATTTGGCATGGCCAAAATTCTAGTGGGTGAAGAATGTCCAAAGTCAAATGGAATGTTATTTGTCTTACTAAGCAGTATGAAGGACTAGAAATCAATTCAGCTAGTAGAATGAATATGATCTTGATGGTAAAGAGGCTTTGGAGGATATGTTGGGATAAAGAAAGTCTATAGGTAAGATGGGTGCACATGTTTCACTTTAAACAGAAAAATATATGGTCAATTTCTCATACTTATTCACAATCTTACACTTTTCAGCAAATTTTACATACAAGATCCTTAATGCACTCTCATATTAAGCACTTTGTTTGAAATGGGAACAACACTTCATTTTGGTTTGATAATAGGCACATCTTCGGCCTTTTATTTAACAATCATCTCTTTGAAACATTAAAAGGGACTATCCTTAAGGATGTTAAAGTGCACTCATTAATTCAAAATAACAATTGCCTTGGCCTTTTCATATGAGTAGAGGAATCAGATCAATTGTTGAGCAATGGTCGTTATATTCTCCAAGTCAAGTGCAAGAAGATGAAGTCAAATGGGTGCTCCATAAATCTCTCAAGTTTACAGTTCAATCTTGTAAACAAGTGCCCCTTTGATCAAGTTCTCATTTCATAAACTAATATGGAGTTCAGGTACTGCTCCAGCTCACTCTTTCATTTTATGGTTAGCAGCTCTACAAAAATTGGGGACCAAAGATAGTATCAAGTTCCATATTCCTAATACCAATTGCCCTTTCTGCTATAGAGAAACTGAAACTTTAGATCATATGTTCTTCAAGTGTCCTCATACCAAACAACTATGGAATGCTTTTTTCAATATCTTTGAATTGCAAGATAGGAATCTTGGTTAGACTTGCATTTTGGCTTGGGTTAACAAGTTGAAATGGGTTAGTAGAGAAGAGCATAGAGTATTCCAGATCAATTTTACAATGCTTGCGTGCAGCACTTGGTGAATGAGGAATACTAAAATTTTAAGGAATGCTAAGGAGTACAAAGAATTTAGTTGGATCTAATTGTGGATTAAACTAAAGATGGCTATCAAGATCAATGCTAATCAATTACTCATCTCCAGTTATATTCATATTGAAGAATACAATTTTTGTAAATAATTTCATTACATAACTAAAAAAAATCAATATTCAATTATAATCATATCCAGATTCTAGATAGACTCTATCTTACATCTTCCTTTATGATAACACACATTGTAAAAATAACTTTTCTTTATGATATCACATATTGTAAAAATGACTTTTCTTTATGATAACACGTATTCCAAAAAATGACATTTTTTTATGATAACTTAAATTGCAAAAATGATTTAAACATTTACAATTTCACATTATGGTAAGTAAAAAGTATTCTGTAATAAATGATTAAATTCATACATTATTTTCTACTATGTATTTAATTATCCATAAGATAAGATGAAAAATGTGTATTTGCTACCTATAAGATAGGATTAATATTTATAATATTATTTCCTATTGACAACAATGAACATTATAAAAATGCAAACATTTAATTTTCTTAACTTAATTACATATATTAAATGATTTAATTATATATTATATCTTATATTTAAATGATTACAAAAAATAATTAGTAAATTAACAATTTAATGAATTATTTTTGATCTCATTTTTATGATTATTAAAATAACAAATAATCTGAAAAATCAAATAAATAAAATTTCATTTTTTATGAATTTTCAATGCCTTAAACCATAATATATTTAGTGAATTCACACAACCAATTCTAAATTCCAACTTCTAAACCCAGTCCATATTTTATAAATCATTCACAATACATACATGACACTGCCAAAGCATAACGTAATTGCAATCCGGAGCAAGAAAAAAATGTAAAATACACACAAAAAAATGCAGGTCGAGTCGTGAGTCAACTAGATGCAGATCTAACTTCTAGTCTCAAGTTTGGAGCTATTTCTGTGTCAGCAAGGTAGGGACTGGGGATTGGCTAATTGGACCCACAGGTGGTTCATAGAAAGCCGCAAAACAGCGACGGTACATGGAGAGCGCTCGCGACAGTGGTGACTGGTGCGTGAAGAGCCGAGAGTAGTGAGTAGTGGAGGGCAAGCTATCCAGGAATTAGCGAGGAAGCAGTGGAGGAGTAAGCAACGAGCGAAGGAAGCGACGACAACTAGCGAGGCAGTGGTGACAACTGGTAAGGAAGCGGCGACAATTGGGGATGAGGGAAAGTAGTGGCAAGATTGTGAGCGGCGACAACAAAGAGATGTGTGTGAGAGTGAGGGCTGTGACTTGTGAGGCGATGATTGAAGTGAACCGAAGGAGAAAGAAAATGAATTTGGTTAGGCTTTAGTATTAGTTTTCTTTTCAATTTAGTCCCTAACTTTTAGGAATTTAAATTTTCTACCCAGAATTTTTTGATATTTCAAGTACTAGCCAGTAAAAATCAATATCACCCGGTATCCACCGATACCTACAAGAATCCATAATTCGTATTTAAATACTGTACTGCCTCATATACTTGGTCCAAATTCACTTTCTATGATTTTATATACGATAGGTGCGTACTTCTAATAGATTCCATACACATCTTGTTTTCATGCCCCACTACTAAATTCTAATTCTATTTGATTACTATTTTATCAATAAAACAAGTATATGAGATTACGATGTATATGTTGGAAAATCAGGAATGAATCCAATCCTAACACTAACGAAATAATTACGAAATTTTTTCATAATTTGATTTTTCGAACACTTTAATTATATAAAATAATTAACATATAAATCATAATAAAGTGTGAATCTTAATTCGCACTTATTCTAAAACTTGATTTTTTTTATCGTATCCCTTGAACCGTTCTGAAATCAATCCATCTCAGTTATTGTAGTTGCACAAGTATTTAACCTCTATCATTTTCTACAAAACAAATTGAGATAATTCTATAACTCTTACAAAGATGGTTAAGCATGGAACACAAACTCTATTGAAGCTTAAGCGTATTTATAATAGGTTTAGGACATTTTCGTAATTTAATTGAAATTAAATTCTAATTTCAATTAAACTTTAATTAGAATTATGCCCAAATAAGATCTAATATCTCATATTGATCCTTATTTATTAAATATCTCATATTTAATCATAAAATTTCTTAAACTTTACAATCAAGTCCAACTTGATTAAAATAACCCTAAATCATATTTAGAATTAGATAAATTAAACTCCTTTAATTTAACTTTAATTATCTAATTAAGCAATTTATATCTATAGATCAAGATTGGTATATAGCAACAATTCATGACCACCTAAATATTTAGGATTGTTAAAATGTTTTTGACTAACTTTTTCGAGCATGGTTTTTTCGTATAATTAAATCCTTTCATTATATAATATTTTGATTAGATATAGAGTATGAAATTAATGTCTGCTTTATTTTGAGCCTAATCATGTTAGTTCCCTATCATTAGCTATTGATTCAATTAATGAAATTTGTAAACTATTTTGCAAAGTGTCGTTCCACCTTAACTAAGAATTTCCCATATCAATACTGATCGAGAACAATAAAACATTCTTCTCAATTACTTTAGGGCGATAAATCCTATCTAGATCATTCAACTACCTCCATATAGTTCATGCTATATCCATTGACTACTGACTAAACTACCTATAATTATAATAAATCATAAGTAGTATCAAAATATAGCAATCCCTATATAAGATAACTTTGGAGACCTCATATTAAAGGATCACTTATACAATATCACAATAAGAATTTCCATAGAAATACAAGTAATGTTTGAAATAGGTTTCTCATATGGGGTCAGTTCAATGAACTTGTTTTCTAACAAGCACTCAAACGTTTGTTTAAATATCTCCATACTTTAATTTATAAGAACGAATACTTCCTTTATAAGGATAAACATAACATTTACTAGTCTTCTTACATTCTATTAATGTTCACTCTTAATAGAATAATAACTGGGAACAATTTAGGGATAATACATAAGTGCAATATGAATGTCATAATTATAATCTCATTACAATTTCATTTGCAATGTATACTTATCTCATGGACTTTATCATATACATCTAAATATGTATAAGGTAAAGAATGCTTTTAAATTATTTTTTCACTAAACTTCAACTAATCGATTGGCTGTAGGGAATAAACCAATAATCTCTCATTTGCATTAAGCCAATCGTTTAAGTATCTTATACCATGTCACCATATGACTAACATGCTACTGCTGAGACATTGGCTTAATGAGAGACTTTTATAAGATTATCTATAATGAGACTCCTTAAATCTTACAACTTTCATTTTAATTATCATCGTAGTTATGAAAATTTGCCTAAATACGTACTTGGATCTTTTGATGAGACCTTAAATCCTTTTATATGCCTAATAGTTCTAATGTTACATATTTTATTTATAACAATTTCAATCATAATTTTCACAAACAATATACACATTGCAGAATTCCAGTAATCATTTTGGGCCCTTTACAAATTCGAAACAATTTCAATCATAAAGTCATTACATATTAGAATTATTCAAATACACATGGTACAATATTTACGGAATAAATACTTTAATATAAAATAACAGTAAACGTATGCAGGCGCCAACTGATCCCGACCTCTATCTCTTATTCGACTTCAGCGGCTATATTTCCAGTTTGTCTAATTGGGTATCTCCTCTAAGCTTGGAAAAAAGTTGCAATTTTGTTAAGTTTTGCGAACTCAGTGAGCTACCATCATCAAGGGCTCACTTATAACACATAACATATACAGTTCATGTAATCATATAATTCACATCACTTCATTAATTCATCATATAGCATCAATTACCACTTTATTCATTTATTTCACATTTCACATTTGAACAATTCAAACAGTTCAATTTAATTATTTAAACATACATATCAATTATATATGCAATGCTCATGAGACTCACTTTCAATTGTTATGGTTGTGACCGAGTGCCTATAACTGTCTTGTATCCATTGTAGATATCAGGCTCATTAATAACTGTCCTTTATCTGTTGGAGATACATGACTCATTTTTTATAGTGAGCCAGAAACTCTTACTATATTATAAGCTTTAAGCTCTTTTTCACTTTTTGAGCTTTAAGCTCTGTTTCAGTAGCTACTGCAGTGACAATAGCCTTTATGTTATCATGCATTTATATAATGAAATGCATTACATGTATTCAGTCCATCAAGTGTGCTTAATCTTACACTTTCATAATCACGTTCACATTTATCATCGGACCTAGGTCCGACATTCAACAATAATGTTGAGAATCACACATTCACATTCACATTTTTCATCGGATCGACGTCCGACATTCAACAATAATGTTGAGTATCAATTATTCAGTCAAATTCACATACAATGAGCACTTCCAATGAGTTTTTATTGCATCAAATGCCTCAGACATTCAATGTCTAAAATCAAGCATTCATATTACATAACAATTCAAAACGTAAATTAAAACAAACAATTAAACATATGAGACCATCTAGGTTACTTACAGTACGCTCCAGATTAGCATTAGCTTCCATGTTTCGAAAATGTCTGGGCATTGACATTCAATCCTGTGTATCAACTTCATGCAATACACATTGTGCACACATTACTAATTGCATAATCACGTAAATATTCAGTTATACACATATGTATACGTGTAATGTATAATGCATGCTCATGTTGACTATTCCGGGTATTTATCCTTAACCACATTACTTGATTTTTAACAACATCATTTGTTTGTGTCAAGTTTACTCTAGCTTTACACCTCAAAGAACTTGGTCATTCAAATAACATAATTTAATTATTCATCATTTCTTTTCTAGCATTCTAAGTTCACATAATATTCAAGTTCTCATTCATTCTTAACTAATACACATCATTCAATCATTCACTAAGGTTATTTTAGCTTCCTAAGATCACAAAATATCCCATTTATCATTCAT
>JAOQMS010028170.1:0-40796 GCA_027563885.1 Erythroxylum longipes | reverse complement strand
GGATCAATTACACAAGTCTAAAGTGAAGCATACTTGCTATAGTTCAAGATTATCCTCTTATTGCTCTCAATTTGCTTTTTAGCATATTCTAATTGTATTCAGCTGTGCTAGACTTTACTACTTCATTTCTATCGTTGTTATTATCGTGAGCTGAGTGATTAGAGAAGAATCGCTTGGAGGTAGGATTTGTACCGGGAAAACAAATAAACTGTAAGGTGTAGCTTTAGCCGGAAGTCAAGCTGATTGGAAAGTTCACATTGAACTAAAAAGTGTATAGTAAAGAGCATTGTCAAAATCGTAAGTGGGAGCTTAGGTAGAGGACGTAGGTCTTAGCACCAAACCTCCATAAACATTGTGTTTTCCTCTCTTCTCTACTGTTTTTCATTTCTATTTGTTTTGTTTGTTTCGTGTGTTCTAATTCTCTGTTTTGTAGCACTTTGCAAAAAATTCAAAAGATCTATTCAACCCCCCTTCTAAATCATTTTTAGAGAAAACCATTTAATTTAAGTAATGTCCTTTTCACTAACAAACTGTCAATAAAATAAGGAATAACAAAACTCCCTGAATCTTCCATCGAATCCAACAATTTATCCTACAAGAAGGTGAGTTGGTCTCTTTCTTCTTTAATCACCTTTGTCTCCTCTACTTCTTCCGCTTCACGAATAGAGACTTTCCTAGCTTCTTCAAACTCGATGTCTGTTGTCATCTATTCTTCATCCTTTTGTTCTTTAAAAGATTCGAACACATTCACTATCCTGAATTAGCTACTATCCTTCAAATTCTTTAATACATCATTCATGTTGAATGTCACTTGATCATCATTAATTGGAAGGATAAGGTTCTTTTCATGAACATTCATCCAAGATTTTTCGATGTCCAATTATGGTATATCAAGAACTGGTGAATAAATGGGAGGGTTGACAATCTTTTCTTCAATCTCTTTCTTTGTCTTTTGTTTTATAATAAGGTGGGGTTCAGTTTGGTTTTCCACTGGTCCTTCTGGTATCCCCCCATTCACAGGTGCGACAACCTCATATTTCTCTCTTTGATGCATTTCCATATTACTTAGAGAGTCTTCCCCTCTTCTTTTACAAAATTCATGAGAAAGCTGTATCACTCTAATCTCTAGGCTGTGAATAGACGAGGCATGATTTTTTGTTAATTACTTAATTTGCTCTTCTAATCCCTTTTAGCCCTCTTCTATGTCTGTCAACTTATCCAGGATCTTGTCTAATTTACAATCCCATAAGTGGACTCATCTTGTTGAAGTCCTAATAAGTCTTGACGTCCTAAATGAGTTCCTACATTGTTGGACTAATAGAAATCAAGGTGGATCTGCCACCCCGAAGTGTACATGTTCTAACAAGGATCATTACTTTCCTAACCATACTGTCCCTTATTGTAATTCATAAAAATTCCTTGCTTCCTATAATATCTATCTTCCATCATTGTTCTTTCCATTTCTTTTTGGCATCTACCCCTTTAGATGTCTCATTTCTCATTCTAAGATGTCTTGTTGTGTCTCTAGTTTATGCCCCAAACTTTTTTCTCTATTTTTTTCCTTTTTCAAAAATAAAAACAAAAGATAGCAAAAAAGCCTTAGACTAAAGAACTAAATTAATTGCCTCCCCAGCAACGACGCAAAAAACTTGATCATTGTTTTTCGATATGTGAAAGTTCTAATTAATAACCTTGATAATCCGTAAGCGTATGGGTCGTTCGCGTAGTACCTAAGGTGTCGATCCCACGAGGAGGGATAATCTAGTCCTAAATCTAAGGCAAACACAATTTGTATAAATTCAAAAGATAGAAAAACTAAAACAAGAATTCAATTCAATCACGCAATTCAATCCAAGAATCAATTACGAAAAATATTAACAATTTAGCTATTGCAACACACTCAAGAACTAACCTAAATGAACTATCAATTGAGAGAAAGGGGAATTTTACCTATCTTTTATGCTAACCTAATCAATGATGACTTATTGGATTATTGGTTCTAGACGATCCTAGGGTTGATTACTCTCTCTTGAGTTATAACCATTAACCTTAAATTATAAAACTTAATTAGATTATGGAAATTTTCAATTTCTTAATTAACAACCTATCCAAAATCCCTATTTAGATCTGAAGTTGTCCAATAAACTATCAGGAACCTATGCAAGACATCTCTTCACATAATTACCAATTTGATTAATTTTTTGTTCTTATTAAATCACCTAACTCTTGTTAGCCCAATTTAATTGTTTTTCATTTGATTTACCCTCTCAGTCTATTACCGAATTATGCAATCATAGAATTCAGTCACAATAAATCCAATAAACATAACAATAAGGTTTTATTAAATCAAAGATAAAAAACCCAAAGGTGAGTTTAGAACATCTCAACATTCACAAATCTTATCATCAAACTGCTATTCCCAATTCTATACAATAATAAAAATGGAAAAAATAGGAAATATGATCTTGAATGGAAAAAGAAGGCAGTGATGTCATGAAACTCCTAATATGAGAAGTACGTTGAAGTCGGCTTCTTCTCAACTTCACTCTTCCTTCTTCTCTTTCTCAATCTGTGAACAATCCTCTCTAGGTTTTCTCTCAAAAGTAGCTGATACAAAAGCTCCTCCTTTCTCTTCTTTTTTTTCTATTTATGTTCTATTATGTTTAAGGTTGAACTAGGGTTTTTCCAGAGTCTGAAAGGTCCAAAAAAGTCCCTCAAAACATGAAGTTAGGAAATGGCTGCGCATCTACCTGACGCAGGACAAGATTGTGGCTCTGCAAGCCACGATTATGGGTCACATCTGAGCCTTCTATCTCAATCATGGCAATCAACCCACGATCGTGGGCAGTGTACTGGGATTCTGTCGCAATCATGGCCTGGGATAACTTTAGTGCTACTGTCACGATTATGGCCTATTGTTCCATGAATATGGGTCATTGTTTTGGCCCAAATGTCTTCCGAAACTCGTTCTTTCTTTGATATTGACCCTAAAACACTAACAAACGCATCATGGTATCTCAAAACATAGTCTTTAAGCTCAAAGATTTGTACAAACCTAATAAACACTTAAAACACAATTAATTTATGGACTAACACAATTCTAACCTAAACACCTACTAAATGATTGAATTAATAGCTAAACACATATCAAACTAAGCCCTAAAATATGATCCAATTTACACTTATCAACATCCCCACACTTAAACATTTTCTTTTCCTCAAGCATGAAAAACAACAAACACATAAAATCACAAAGCACACAATGCAATAATGAGACAAAGACTTCAACTTCGTGAAATAAATTTAACTTTAAACACCATCATTCAAGCTGTTTCAAATCATTAACATGCAAAATCCGTGTTTAGGAGCTCTGGACTAAGCATACATATTAATCAAAAAATGAAATTTTAAGTTATTCACCCTTTTCAATTATAAACATACATTAATAACTTTTTGGTCATTCAACTCTGTAACTACTCCTAAGTATGTTTTCATGAAAAGTCAAGCTATGTACAAGTTTGGTAGGTTTTAATAGAAAACATTTTTTTAGACATGGACCTAGTGTTTTACTAGGAAACATTGATGATGAATGTCGATCTAGTTACTCAACTAAGTCATGTTTTTAATAAGCTTCTTGGTTCAAACGTCATTATAGCTTTTTGATAAGGAGGCACACATTTGTGATGCGTGTTGATCCCGTTACTCAGCTATATCACATTCCCAACTGATTACTAGCTCTATTCATAACTCGAAGGCTAGGGGAATAGCTATTTATTTAAAATTAACAAACTTATTTTTTTATTTTAATTGCCTACCTTGTTGCTTTAGTTACTCGTTTTCATGAAAAATACTAGCAAAGCTACTTTATTCTAAAAACCTAAAATTATCAGTGAATGTGACAATTTAGAGGGTTTCAAACTCACACTAAATCTTAATTAACTTGCATATTTAGCCAAAGAACCCCATTCACTAATTTCGTGAGCTAATGACTCTTTACAACTTAATAGACTATGTTCAAAATTAAATCAGTTTCAATCCATCTAAGCCATTGACATATTCACACAATTCACAAAATGTAACCTAACAAACTATTATACAATATGCAAAACTCACACTGAAAGAAAAACATACAACCCTCCCCACACTTAAACAACACATTGTCCTCAATATGAGAGGGATACATAAGCAGACCAGGAGAAATAAAACACAAATCTGTTTAACATCGAAAGTGTTTCCCTGTCTTATAAGTGATTCAAAACAGTAAAAGAATTAGCAATCCAAACCATTCCAAATAATTCAAGACTTATTTTAGAATTTAAAACAAACCTAACTACACAACTATTTAAATCTAACTACTAAATGCGCTAATTTATGGTCATTAATTTGATATTCAACCTTGAAAACTTAGCCAGGATCAATTATGAGTGGCTTGCTTCCACCCTTCTCATTCAACAACAATTTTGTAGCCTGCAAGTATGCTATAGATTGTAAAATGATCAAAATCCAATAGTTTGTCCTGTAAGAAGGTGAGTTGCTCTGCTCTCTTTCTTCCTTAATCACCTTCATCTCCTCTGTTTCTTCCACTTCACGAACAAATACTTCCCTATCTTCTTCAAACTTGATGTCTGTTATCATCTATCCTTCATTCTTTAGTTATTTAGAAGATTCGAACACATCAATTATCCTGAATGAGTTACTATCCTTTGGATTCTTTAATACATCATTCATGTTGATTGTCCCTTAGTTATCTTAATTGGAAGGATAAGGTTCTTTTCATGAACATCAACCTAAGATTTTTTTATGTTCAAATATGGTATATCAAGAACTGGTGAATAAAAGGGAGGGATGGCATTCTTTTCTTCAATCTCTTTCTTCGTCTCTTAGAATTCAATAAGGTGGGGTTCAGTTTGGTTTTCCACTGGTCCCTCTTGCTCTCCCCCATTCATAGGTGCAATAGCCTCATATTGCTCTCTTTGATGTATTTCCATATTACTTAGAGAGTCTTCCACACTTCTCTTACAAAATTCATGGAAAAGTTATTTAACTTGAATCCCTAAGTTATAAATAGACGAGACATGATTTTTTGTTACTTGCTTAATTTTCTCTTCTAGTCTCTTCTGGCCCTCTTCCATATCCGTCAGCTTATCCAAGATAATGTCCAATTTAGAATCCTATGAACTGGACTCATCTTGTTGAAGTCCTAATAGGTCTCGACGTCCTAAATGAGTCCCTAAATTGTTAGACCAATAGAAATCAGGGTGGTTCTGCCACCCTGGAGTGTACATGTTCCAACAAGGATTGTTACTTCCCCAACCATATTGTGCCTCATTGTAATTCGCAAAAGTTCCTTGCTCCCTATAATATCTATCTTCCATCATTGTTCTTTCCATTTCTTCTTGGCATTTAGCTCTTTAGAAGTCTCATTTCTCATTCTAAGATGTCTTACTGTGTCTCTACTTTACGTGCCAAACTTCTTTCTCTATTTTTTCCCTTTTAAAGAAACAAAAGATAGTGAAAAAGCCTTAGACTAAAGAAGTAAACTAATCGCCTCCCTGGCAACTGTGCCAAAAACTTGATCATAGTTTTTCGATGTGTGTAGGTTCTAATTAATAACCTCGATAATCCGTAAGCGTATATGTCGTTTGTGTAGTACCTAAGGCATCGATCTCATGAGGAGGGATAATCTAGTCCTAAATCTGAGCCCAAAACAATTTGCAGAAATTTAAAAGATAGCAAAACTAAAATAGGAATTCAATTCAATCACGCAATTCAATTAAAGAATCAATTACAAAAATATTAACAATTTAGCTATTGTAACACACTCAAGAATTAACCTAAAGGAACTATCAATTAAGGGGAAGGGGAATTTTACCTATCTTTGACACTAACATAATCAATTATGACTTACCGAATTATTAGTTCTATATGATCCCAATTTTTGTTACTCTCTCTCGAGTTATAACCACTAACCCTAAATTATAAACCCTAATCAGATTATGGAAAATTGCAATTTCTCAATTAACAACCTATTTAAAACCCTAATTAGATCTGAAGTTGTCTAATAAACTATCAGGCACCTATATAAATCTCTCTTCACAAAATTTAATGATTTGATTAATTTCTCGTTCTTATTAAATCACGTAACTCTCGTTAGCCCTATTTAATTATTTTTGATTCAATTCACCCTCTCAGCTTATTACTGAATTATGCAATCATAGAAATCAATCACAATAAATCCAATAAACATAACAATCAAAATTTATTAAATCGAAGATGAAAACCCGAAGGTGAGTTTAGAACATCTCAACATTCACAAATCCTATCATCAGATTGTTATTCCCAATTCTATATAGTAATAAAAATGGAAAATAATAAGAAATACGATCTTGAATGGAGATGGGAAGCAGAGACATCGAAAAACTCCTGATCCGGAAAGTACGTCGATGTCGGATTCTTCTCCACTTCTCTCTTCCTTTTTCTCTTTCTCAATCTCCCAACAATCCTCTCTAGATTTTCTCTTAAAAGTGGCTGATACAAAAGCTCCTCCTTCCCTTCTTTTTGTTTTATTTATGTTCTTTTGTGTTTAGGGTTGAACTAGGGTTTTTTTGGGGTCAGGAAAGTCCAAAAAAATCCCTCGAAATGTGAAGTTTGGAAGTGGCTGCACATCTGCCCAATGCAGGCTACGATCGTGGGCCACATCTAAGCCTTTTGTCACAATTGTGGCAATTAGGCCATGATCGTGGGCCGTGTCCTGGGCTTCTGTCACTATCATAGGTTGACTCTAGTGCTTCTGTCACGATCATATGATCATGAGCTATTGTTTTGGCCCAAATGTCTTCCGAAACTCGTCCATTCTTCGATATTGATCCTGAAACACTAACAAACACATCAAGGTACCTAAAAATATTTAAGCTCAAAGACTTGTACTAACCTAATAAATACTTAAAAACATAATTAATTCATAAACTAACACAATTCTAACCAAAACACCTATTAAATGATTGAATTAATAGCTAAACACATATTAAACTAAGCCGTAAATTATGATGCAATTTACACTTATCACATATAAATCTCGAGAAGATGGCTCAAAAAGAATGCTTTTGTCTCACTTTAGCTATTACACTTCCAAATTATATCTAAAATCAATCATGAACTAAAGTTAGTGTCTTAAGCATTTAGAGGCATTAACAGCTAATTGTAATGGATTAAATGTACGAATAATTAAGCATATATCAAGTTTCCCCATAGTTATCTTTTGACCTTCCTTAGGCAAATTGTAAAAATCGATGTCACAAACTAAAACACTTTCTCATTTCCTATATTTCCCAAGAATACATAATCATAAACAAAGATGAATGACTTTCAAAAACCATAGCAAAATTTAGCATTCAACATTTCCACTCATGATCAATCAACAATCATCAACTTTAGTAATTGAGCAATCCAATGGTGTACTTAGATAAAATGTTTAAATAAGATATATTCATGGGTACACTCAAACACCATTTATAATCATGACATTCCATGACTTTGCGAATCATTTCATTTCTCCACCACTAAGGTTCACATGCATAATCATGAATCAAAAGAATTTTCAAGGTTGTAATGTGGGCAAGGGTAAGGTGAGATATATTTGGAGAGTGTAGTGTTAAATTCATTAAAGCTAGTGAAGGAAAAGTAACACTCAATGCAACATTCAGTGCAAAAACCAACATTCACTCACAATTGTGTACATCAACTATGATAAATGCAAAAACTATGTTTTCTAGGTCAATTTCATTCTCTCACATCACAAACCACATAAAAAATATATCAATCACAAACGGTGATCATAAGCGATACTTTCTAACCATAGGGAGTGACCATTGAAAGCAACATCCACCTTATATCCAACATACTCAAGTAACCCATACAATATAACTTTAGGAGGAGACACTAATCATAAAATGTTTTTCAAAACATATGTTCTTCCTCTTAGATACTTTTATTTAAACATTTTTTTGTATTTATTTTTTTAAGCTACATCAACATGAGAATTTCATTGATATGAAATAAAATAGCATTATAACAATTATAACCATTCCACACAAATGCATACCGTCACATTTTTACATTTTTACATCCACAAACTCAATAATCAATAAATGCTCCACTAGCTTTTAGGCTTACGTTGGACATTTGCTTTAGTTTAAAAGCATGTAATGTGGTTTGTACGAAAAGAAAGGCTAATAAAGCTCAAAGGATGTTAACAAAGGAAAATTCATATAAATGGGTAGGCTATTTGACTAATGTAGCTCATGAAGCAAAAAATGCCTATATCATTTCCATGTTAATGCATATAATAAAAAATGTGGTCTTGAACAGAAAATCAAAGTAAAATCAGGATGTACATGTCCTGAAGTTCACACATAAGCAAAAGACAATGAGGCTGATATGAATGTCTCAGTCTATAAGGATTAAAATCTACCACTAGTTAATACTCTTCTAAAGATAATGCATATTGACCAATCACAAGAACAAAAGTACGTGCTAAGGTTGCCACGGTTTCTTTTGATCAATTCACACTCTAATTATGTACTATATAATCCTAGAAGTAATAGAAAAAAGAAAATATTTGATTTTGTTTGTTTGATTTTGATAACCACCTAAAAAGCCACGTAAAAAACAATTAAGATAAAAAGCATGCAGCAAAACTAAGATCCTTACCGCCACACATAAAACTTACCTTGTCCTCGATGTAACATCAAGTGCAAGAAACGAAGCATTCAATGAAAATAGTAAACACTAAAATGTAAATAGGTAGAAATCAACTTCCTTTGGGTTGCCTCCCAAGCAGTACCTTTGTTTATCGTCATTGGCTCGACTCTAGGTTGTAATAATCAAGTGACATCAGTCGTATCTTCTAGCCTCAACACTTCCAAATCCTCAGTTTGGAAGCTTTCATAATATGGATTCAATGTTAGAGTAGTGCTCTAAAAGCAATCACCTTTAGCACTTTTGTACAAACTTTATTTTGATTAATACGAAAGGCATTTTTCATTAATTTGATATTAGTTTATATTTGAATTGATATTAATCTTAAATCAAATTAATGAAGTCCATGATACAAAACATAGCATGAAAGAAATCATGATAATGAGATTCCTATCATATGCAATTATGTTAGTATCTAAATACTCCCTAGTCATAGGATTAATAAGATAGGACATTATTAATCCAGACAGACTAGCACATATTATACTCCTTAATTTGATCAAGCAGTGGATCTTATAAACTGTAAGCATGAGATGTTTAGAGTTAATATGTGGATGCTTACCAGGGGTAGTAAGTACATCGGATGACTAACTATGAGATTATCTTATGGATGATCTATCGAATGTAAATGATTAATCTCATTATAGCAATGGTGCAAATATCCTTGGACTTGAGGTACTCAAGTATATCTTGGATACCAATCCTGTGCTTTGACATCATTCCTTGTTACCTCAAGACGAGGTCGCTCTTAGAGTGATGATTGGGTACAACTATTGGTATTGGAAGGTAATTAGGTAGCCAATAAAGAATTCACCACTCCTGATAAAAGGAGATGATACCCACAGCCTCATGTCAAGGTCATTACTCAGGAGCATTTGGCCAAAGAAGTTATGTGTCATAAAGAGAGTCTTCAATGACATATAAGAGTAATGAGCACCTAGGACGAGAACTGACATCACTTGGACTGGATGTGACGTAGTAAGTCAAGTGGGAGTTGACACATAGCCCATACTCTGAACCAAGTGGGGTATAGTATGGGTAAAAGGATGAATTGCACAGTAATTTTCTATAGAAAGGTTAATAAGTTAGATAATTAACTACTGAAGAGTTCGTGTGCTAATCCATTTATATTCTGAAAAATTGACATCATAAAACCCTTTATGATTTGGTTGAATTAAGAGTGAATTAAAGTCCCTAAAATAACTGAGAACCTAAGGACACACATAAAATATCGGATGAAAAACAAGTGTGTATGGACTAATTTAACCAGCCATGATCATGGCTCAAAAGGCGAAACATGCTACAATTGTGACAGAAGGTACGAAATGATGTATAAATGAGTTCTTCACTTATGTATACGAGCTTTTTTCATTTCTTACACACTCAAGTGATAGAGAAAGGTTCTAGAAGATTTCTAGAGAGAGTGAGAAGAGTTCTTGAGTTATCTTCATGCAATTTATGCAATTGTTGTATAAATCAACATGTATGCAAGATAACCTTGAACTATCACCCATTTGAACTTCTACTTGAATTCATCAAGTTAGGTGTTCTAAAACCCCTACATAATGTTTCATCTTCCTTCTTTACATGTTCTTGGGTGACCAAGGAAGGGTTTGGTGTTTGCAGCAACCCAAACAAGGATAATAAATAAGAAAGAAGGAGAAACAAAGGTAAAAATGTTTTTAGATTTCTTGTTCTTTACATATCCTTGCATGCATGTATGATCTTGACGATTTTAGCCGTTAAGATAATTTTGGCATGTGTCAAAATTGTTTAGATAAATTTGAGATGGCCTTAGGATATTATAGATGACCAATTGATGTATAGGAATTTTGGAAACCTTAGGGATTAATTTAGAATTAATCCAAGTAGAGCATAGCATTTCTAGTGTGACTAGGTAAAGGCATATAAACTAGGATTAAAGTGTTTAATCTAGACATCAAAATAATTAATTCTAGGGTTCCTAATCAAATTATATTTATAATTCGGATTAGCTAAGACTAATACTAGTACTCAATTAGGTTCAAGAGTTGAATCAAATCATGAACTTTAGATGCATAGTCAAGTCACAACCTAAATTTAAATCTCCTTTGTGTGAAACATGTCTTAGAAGCATTTTAAGGGTAGTTATGGACATAGGCCCAATTCAATTGAGTTGTCCATAACTTAAATTTATATGTGATATATATATAATCAAGATCATCCTAGTATTGATGAGACCAAAGGATAGATCCCTCAAACAAAATATTAGGACAGATCCCTCAAACATAACCTAAATGTATATGTGATATATATATATAAAAACCAAAGTTTTTTTAGAGTTGAGTTGTTGGCCAAACCCAAGCCCTCTACACAAATATGTTCAAAACACAAAAATTAGATTTTCTGATTAATAGGTTGGTCCTAACTGGAAGTGTTGATTTTTTAAGCAAACTCAAGGTCAATGTGGATAGAGGCGAAGTTAGGCTATATACATGGGATGTATACAAAACAAGAGTTGACGACCCATTGAGTGTGATAAATCAACAGTTGATGGCACAAGTCGATTGTTGCATAATTGAATGCAATTGGTATGAATGTTACCTACTAATTGACCTAAGGTTGCTTGTTAGGCAAGCCCAAGGTCATTCTTGGTGATATCGAATATCGACCCATTAAGAAAACTTTAAGTTTTCTCAAATTTGTAGTGAGGACTATAAATTTGAATTAGAATAATGGGACCCATAATACATGTTATTAAAATCCTTATGATATGAATTAAGTGTACATTCTAACACTTTTTCTCAATCTTCTAGGTTATCGAATCATAAGATGTCTTCTAGTGTGAGCCTATGCTCCCTATTAGATTTCAACAAACTCACGGGACCAAAATTATTGTATTGGCCACAAAATTTGAGAATTATTCTCAAATTTGAAAAACTAGGATATGTCCTAAATGAACCACTTCCCGATCCCCCTGTTGTCAATGCATTTAATGAAGATCAGGAAGCTTCTAAGAAGCTATTAGATGATAAGGAGTTGGCTAGTTGTATAATGTTGGCCTCTATGTCACCAAAACTATAGAAGTAGCATGAGCCTATAGATGCTCATACCATAGTCTACCGTTCGAGGGAACTATTTGATGAGTAAGCTCGGTCTGAAAGGCTTGAGACCTCTAGGTTGCTTTTTAGTTCTAAGATGGCTGAGGGATCATCTCCAATGTAATATACGCTAAAGAAGAATGGATAAATTGAGAGATTAGCCAGTTTGGGCTTCATAATGGATCATGAATTAAGTATAGACTTAATTCTAATTGGTTTGACCGATAGTTATTGACAGTTTGTGTTTAACTACCAGATGAAAGAAATATCCACAACGATACCTGAGCTGATTAATCTACTCAAAATAGCTGAGCAGACAATCGAGAAAGACAGTAAGGTTGTGATACTAGTGGACTCTCCTTCTAGTTCTCAAAAGAAGAACCAAAGGAAGAAGAAGTCCAAGAAGCTAGTGAGAGGTGTAGCGAAGAAGAAGGTGAAGGAGACAACACCAAAGGGGATATACTTCCATTGAAACAAGGAAGGACATTGGAAGAGTAATTGAAAAGCTTATTTGGAGTTACTGAAGCAGAAGAAGGCATTAGATGCCCTACCGTCTACTTCAGGTAAGATATTTGTCATTGAGGTTAATACTATTTCTGGTCATAACATTTGGGTATTAGATAACAGATGTGGCTCACACATATGTGTTGATATATAGGGTCTTAGGGATAGTAGATCGCTCAAAAATGAAGAGATAGACCTACGTGTGGGAAATGGAGCAAGATTTGCTATATTAGCTGTAGGGACATATGTTTTGTATCTTCCTAATTGGCTAGAGTTAATTTTGGAAAATTGCTATTATGTACCCGTTGTGACTAAAAACATTGTATCTTTAATAAAGCGAGATTTCATTTAACTTTTTCAAGCAATGGTTGTTCAATTAAGTTGAATGAAATGTTGTATGGTACTGCTACATTGTGCAATATAATTTACATATTAGATATGTCCAATCCAATTTTGAATATCAATGATAATAAAAGACAAAAAAGAGATAACCTAAAATCATCTTACTTATAGCATTGTTGACTTGGCCATATAAATGAGAAACGAATGATTAAGCTACACAAAAATGGTAGTCTAGGTTAATTTGATTATGAATCATATGACACATGTGAATCTTACTTGTTAAGCAAGATGACTAAATTACCTTTTAAAGGAAAAGGTGAACGAATGAATGGATTATTAGACCTAATACATTTTGATGTATGTGGTCTGATGTCCATTCATGCCAGAGGTGATTTTATGCACTTCATTACTTTTATCAATGATTATTCACAATATGGGTATGTGTATCTAATAAGATACAAGTCTGATGCAGTTGAAATGTTCAAACAATTTAGACATGAAATAAAGAAACAACTTAGTAAAAGTATTAAGGCACTTCAATCAAATCAAGGTGGTGAATACTTAAACAAGGAATTTCTAACTTATCTTGGAGATAATGGGATAGTATCCTATTGGACTCTTCCTTACACACCACAACACAATTGGTAAGGTCGATGATGGGCTTAGCAAATCTACTGAAATCCTTTTGGGGTTATGCACTCGAGACTGATGTTTATGTGACAAATAGAGTCCCTTTAAAGGCAGTTAAAGTTACTCCATATGAGGTATAGATTAATAAAAGGCCCTATATTTCTCATATGAAAGTTTGGGTTGTCTGGCTTATATGAACTAGATTCAATTAGACAAGCTTGAAGCGAAATCTGATAAATGTCTGCTTATAGGATATCCTAAGGAAATAATTGGATATCAGTTCTATAATGCTTTAGAGCAAAAGGTGTTTGTCTCAAAGTATGCTATCTTTTTAGGGAAAGAGTTCTTTCTAAGAGAAGACAGTGGAAGCAAAGTTAAACTTGATGAAGTTTATGATGCTCAATCAAATGCAAATCAATTACCTAAACTCGAAATTGTTGTTCATAGAGATGAGACAACAGTTGACCCTTCTGACACACAAAATGTTAATAGGTTAAGTAGGATATGCAATGTTCCAGAGATATATGGATTTCTCGTAATCGAACATAATGACGTATTGCTTATAGAGGATGATAAGCCTACAACCTATAAAGAAGCTCTGAAGAGTTCAAAATCTGAAAAATGGATTCAAACCATGAAGTCTAAAATGGATTTCATGTATGAAAACCAATTATGTACTTTGGTTAACCATGCCAAAGGGTTAAAGCCCATAGGGTGCAAATGGATTTTCAAGAAGAAAATCGATATGGAAGGTAATGTGTTTATCGATAAAGCGGAAGGCTAGACGATAAAAGTTATCATCAAAGACAAGGAATTAACTATGACAAGACATTTAGCCCCGTAGCTATGCTTAAATCCATTAGAATACTCCTAGCCATTGCTGCTCATAATGATTATGAAATATGGAAGATGGATGTGAAGACAACTTTCCTAAATGGAAACCTAGTTGAGGATGTATATATGATACAACCTAAGGGCTTTGTATCTAGAGATGGCAGAAAGGTATGCAAGCTTCAAAAATCCATTTATGGATTGAAGCAAGCATCTAAGAGTTGGAACATATGATTTGATGAGACAATTAAAGAGTTTGGTTTCTCACAAAATCCTGATGAACCTTATGTGCACAAGAAGGTTAGTGAGAGTGTTATCATATTCCTTGTGTTATATGTGGATGACATATTATTAATAGGAAATGATATCTTAAGTTTGCAATCAGTCAAAGTTTGGTTGTCAATAATTTTTCCATGAAAGACCTTGGAGAAGCAACTTACATATTGGGAATAAAGATCTATATAGATAGATCAAGTAAGGTGCTAGGTCTTTCACAGTCAACATATATAGATAGTGCTAAATAGGTTTAGCATGGAGTAGTTCAAGAGAGTCCCATGACTCAGAGGATAAAACTCTTGAGATCTATATGTCCCAAGACACAAGATGAGAGGACTCGCATGAGTATGATCCCGTATACTTCGGCAGTAAGATCAATCATGCATGCTATGTTATATATAAGACTCGATATATCGTATGCTCTAAGTGTTACAAGCAGATATCAATCAGATCCTATTGAGGGTCACTGGGTGGCTATCAAGAATATCCTAAAGTACTTGTGAAGGACTAAGGATGTATTGTTGATATATTGAAATGGAGATCTTATAGTGAGCGGGCATACAGATGCCAGTTTTCAATCTAAACAGGATGACTCTAAATCCTAGTCAGGTTATATTTTCATACTGAATGGTCAGTTGGAAGAGTTCTAAACAAAATACAACTGTAGATTCAACGACTGAGTCAGAGTACATTGCAACTGCGGAAGCAAAAAAAGAAGCTGTTTAGATTAAGAAGTTTGTTATGGAACTTAGAGTGATTCCTAGCATAGTAGACCCAATATTGTTGTACTATGACAACAATGGGGCTATTACGCAATCCAAGGAACTAAGATCTCATTAGAAGTCGAAGTACTTACTCAAAAGATATCGCTTGATTAGGAAGATAGTTGATAGAGGTGATGTGAAGATAAAGAGAGTGCTCATAGATCAGAACATCGCTGATCCTTTGACTAAACCACTTCCTCAAGCAAAATTTAATCCTTGTGTCTTGCCTATGGTATTATATACAAAGGCAATTAGCCTTAGTGCAAGTGGGAGATTGTTAGAGTAATGCTCTAAAGGTAATCACCTTTAGCACTTTTGTACAAACTTTATTTTGATTAATAAAGTGAAAGGCATTTTTCATTAATTTAACATTCATTTATATTTGAATTGATATTGATCTTAAATCAAATTAAAGAAGTCCATGATACAAAACATAGCATGAAGGAAATCATGATGAGATCATGATAATAAGATTCCTATCATGTGCAATTATGTTAGAATATAAATAATCACTAGTTATAGGATTAATAAGACAGGACGTTATTAATCCAGACAGACTAGCACATATTATACTCCTTGATTTGATCAAGTAGTGGATCTTATAAACTGTAAGCATGAGATGTTTCGAGTTAATACGTGGATGCTTACCAGGGGTGGTAAGTACATCGGATGACAAGCTATGAGATTATCTTATTGATGATCTATCAAATGTCAATGATTAATCTCATAATAGCAATCTTGTGCTTTGACATCATTCCTTGTCACCTCAAAACGAGGTCACTCTTAGAGTGGTGATTAGGTATAGATATTGGTATTCGAAGGTAATTGGGTAGCTAATAAAGGATTCACCACTCCTGATAGAAGGAGATGATACCCATAGCCTCTTGTCGAGGTCATTACTCGAGAGTCTTTGGCCACAGAAGTTATGTGTCATAAAGAGAGTATTCTAATAGGTGTCATTTGCATGATGTTTTAAGATTGAATTTGTTATGTAATTGGTGTGAATTTGAGTATTAAGTGTGTGTTTATGTGTTTAATTATATCAGTTTGTGTATTTTATAGTTTTTATGGGTTAGATTGAGTCTTTAAGCTTAAATTTTATATTTTTGAGGTATCATGATGCATTTGTTAGTGTTTCAGGGTAAACAGAGAAGAACGTAGAAGATTCGAGGAGTTTTGGGCCAAAGCCATAGGGCATAATCGTGCACAGTAGGGTCATAATCATGATAGAAAAGGACGAGTCAACAGCAACTAGGCCACGATCGTGCACCTGGGGCACGATAGTGACAAAAAATCTCCAAGTTAGGCCATGATCATACATACTGGGCCACAATCGTGACAAAAAGGTTAAAACACTGGCCACGATCATTACAGGCAGGGCTACGATTGTGTCCTGCGTCGGGCTGATACGAAAACTAAAGTTTTGAGTGATTTTTTAGACCATTTCAACCCCAAATTTGACCTAGCGCCTACAAAGTATAAATAAAACATAAGAAGTCTTTAGAGAGGGGAGAGAGAGCCTTGGAAGAACTTTGAGTAGCCACCTAATGAAACCCTAAAAGAAACCTTGAGAGATCGAGAAAGAGACAGAGGAAGAGAGAAGAGGAAGACGACACAGACATGACATACTTCCCGGATTAAGAAGCTTTCCAAAGTCACGGCCTCCCATCATCCAGTTGTAGTTTTGGTTCCTATGTATTTCAATTTTATTTAATTATAGAATTGATATAGACAGTTGCTTATAGACTGCGTTGTGGTTGATGTTCTATACTCACCTTTGGATTATTATTTTTGACTTAATGAAATCTGATCATTTTATGTGTTCATTGAATTAATTGTCATTTATTTTGCGCTTAATATCTCGATAATAAACTGAGAGCATAAATAGAGAGAAAATGATTAATTTAGGCTAACAAAAGTTAGGTAGATTAATAGATCTAGAATTAAATCAAGTTGGTAAATCTTGTGTAGAGAGATCACATTAGGTTTCCAATTTTTTATTAGGGAACTTAAGAACTAATTAGATTTTGTATAGGTTGGTAATTGAGAGATTACGAACTCGTATAATCTAATTAGGTTTTATACTTTATGGTTTAATTATAACTTGGGAGGGAGTAGTTGACCTTAGGATCTTCTAGAACTGTTAGTTCAATAAATCATAATTGGTTAGGTTGTCATTAAATATAGGTAATTTTCCTTTTCTCTCTTTAGGTAAACTCATTTGGTGGAACCTAGGTGTGTGATCATTACTCTTTAATCTGCTAAATGTCATTACTATTCAATTTCGTATTTAATTGTTTATTGTCACTGTGATTCTTGTTAATTCCTTGTAAATCGTTAACCGTTATTTTTGTTGAATGATTTTGTTTGTTTGGTCTAGTTAATTCTTGTGTTTTAAGTTATTGTTTGTTAATTATTTTATAGTAGTGCTTTCAACCTTGGATTTAGGAATATTTAGCCCTCCTTGTGGGATTGATACCTAAGGTACTAAGGGAATGACCCATGCGCTTGGGAAATTTACCAAGGTTATAAATAGTAAAACTTAGCTCACATAACCTTGCGACCAAGTTTCTGGTGCCGTTGCTGGGGAAGGCAGCACTTACTTCTATTGTTTAAGGCATTAGTGTAGATTTTTTTTGTTTTTATTTTTGTTTCATTTGTTGTACTTTGGTATCGTGCTCTTGTATCAAAATAAGAGTCACCAGTGGTTCGAGTTGTGTAGCAGAGACGATAGATTTAGACATCATACGATTAAAACGAACCCTGAGGAAAGCTCGGTGAGAAGAAGAAGAAGAGATCGGGAAATCACAAAGGGCTGAGGAATTTCAGAGAAATATGGATCAGGAAGTTAACCCTAGAAGGCAACAGCAGAGGACCTTTATGGACTTTATGAGGCCAGAATTTAAACTAGTGAACCAACGAGTGGCTAGACCGCCCGTTCAAGCAGTCTACATACACGTGAATAATGTTGACACTCATGAAAATAATTGAACATGCATTCATTGACATTTTCGGGGTATAAGTGAATTTTAATGTGATTAAAATGTAAATTGTGGATTATTTGTATTAAAATTTTAATTGGTGTGTATTAGAATTAATTTCACATTTTTGGTGATATTTCGGATTTTGGAAACTTATCAAAAAATGTGGGATATTTTAGACTCGAAAAAATGTGAGATATTTTGTAACTTAGATGAAGGACAAATGGACTAACTATGGATTGACAATTGGACCTATTAAAGTGTGACAAATGGACAATTGGCTAAGAGACAAATGGTAGCATAACTAGTGGACAAATGTAACACATATATTAGAGACATGTGTTAAGACTCAAAAGAGACACCTAAGTCATGTTTTGGGCAAGGAAATTTTGTCATTCCTCTTACTTGCTTGCTTCACCTAAATTCTCCACCATCAAACCTCTCTTCTTACTTATCCATCACCTAAACAACTAACTTCTACATTTGTTTGTGTTATTGGCTCATCCACCACCGAAACATCTTGCAAGTATTTAGCCATTTAGGGTTTCAATTGTTTCTCTATTCTTGTTTTTGTTTTATCCTCAAAAATTTATCATTTTTCTCTCCCCATTTCTGAAATTGCTAAAGGATTTGAAGTATAAATCAAGTAAGTTATCCTTTAAGTTTTATGGTAGTGTAAATGACTGCTGTTAAGGTTTTAATGTTTGTAAATGGATGCATGCGTTAATGGTGTATATTTTCATGCTTGTGGATTTATGCATGCATGAATGGTGTTGATGCATGTGTGGGTGGTGAAGGAAGAAGCAAATTCGGTGATATGATTAACAAGATGAAGGATCGTAGTCATTGGAGTTAAATGAAGAGTAGTGAAATGCAGAAAATGTAATATGGTAAAATATGGAATTAGGTTCTGGTTTTGAGTGATGATCATTCATGAATTTGTGATATGTAAATTGAGAATTCTAAACTAAAAAATTAGGTCTAACTGAATCATCAACTTGAAATGATGGAGAAATGATAGAACTTTGGCAATGAATTGTTTTGGAGTATGTTACATGCAGTGTTTAACTGAACATATATCTGTACTTTGGACATAACTTGCTCTGTGAATATTCAAATTAGATTTATTTTAAGTTATTGAAAACTTGAAACATATGGCTACATTTTTTTATGAAGGAATTGAATTTAAAATTTGTTCTTAAAAGTCCTGAAATTTGGCTAGAAGTTAAGAATCGTGTTCTATCGAGGTATGAGAACAGTCTGTAGTATTTTGATTATAACTTGCATGATACTCAACAAAAATGCATGAATTTAATGTAATTATAAACTTAATACATTAGATGAACATTTTATTAGAAGGTGTTGCCTAGAAACCTCATTTTCTAGGTCATAATGGTCATATGAAACTGATATAAAAATCTGTCTTAAGAAAAAACTAGAAAAGTAAAGAATAATTAGGAGATTTGTTTCTGTCACGATCATGGCGGGGGAAGCCACAATCATGGGTAGTGATTTTTCATGGAAATGTGTTAATTATGCAATGGTTGAACCAATTAAGGATGAAGTGGTTTATTATGATGTTTTTGGACGTAATTTCTGCTTAAAATGAGGACATAACCTATTGAATAAATTGCTTGAATGCTATTAATGTAATGTTATGGATTTTATGAATAAGAATTTGTAGTTGAAGATGCTTCACCAATTGAATAGAGTTTGGTAAAGGGATGCAATCAAATTGTTATTTGAATTAGTGTGTAATGATGTTATATTAAAGGTTGTGAATTATGATAAAATTGATGTGAAATTGGTACAATGATATGTGTTGAAGTCGGATGAATGGAGGAGGAAAATTGCAGGGCACCATCGTGGCCTTCACGGCACAATCTTGGCCTGGCCTGAAAATGTTTCTGTCACGATCGTGGTAGGGACACCATGATGGTGGCTAGACCTATAGAGAAAACGAGTTATATTTTGGAGCAAAGAATGCTTAGAAGGTGTTGTAAATGGTTTATATATTTTATTAAAGAAACATACCCAAGAATTTTCCATTGAACATGCATAAGACATAACACTTTCATAAATGTTCTTATGACTAATTATTCATATGAAAATGCATACGGGTGACATATAAATGTATGTGATTGCATAAAGAGGAGCATGTTGAGTGACCATTTCCAGACATTACTGGGACTTCAAGGCAATAAGCTGAAGGGAGCAATTATGAGTAACCTAAGATGGTCTTACTTTGATTGTTTGTTTCAATTCTGAATTGATTTGACATATGATGTTGAGTACCGATTTCCGAACATAAAATGTTCGAGCCGTTCGATGCATGAATAATACATTGGAAGTGTTCCTTAAATGTAAATATGATTGACTACATGTATTCTCAACTTATATGTTGAACGCCGGACCAAGTCCGATGACCAATGTGAATGAAAAAGTAAATGCAAATTTAGTGGATTGAATATGATGTTTGAAAATGTGATAAGCAATTATTCTATGAATGCAAGAAATATAAAGGTAATTTTGACCTGAGTCGCTAGTGAAAAAGAAATTAAAGCTTAGACATCTGTGGTAAGGGCCTATGGCTCAATTTGTATGATAGAGCCCGATGTCTACAATAGATACGGGACAGTATGATAGAGCTCGGTATCCACAACAGATACAGGACAGTGAAAATGACACTCAATCATAACAACGTAATAAACAAATTTAGGTCTCATAAACATTACATACATATATGATATGAATAAATTGAGCAATTGCAATGTTTGAGAACTTGTATTGTATGAAATGTGTGAATGCTAATCGATGAATATTTTTGGCATGATTATAATAAAATGATAAAATGTATGGAATTTTTGAAATGGGACAATTGTGTACAAAGTGTTTTGTGATATTATATGAAGACATAAATTGTGTGTTGCATGACAAGAGTGAACCATCGAAGATGGTTACTCAATTGAGTTCGCAAAACTCAACCAAATTGCAACGTTGACATTTTCAGGATCGAGAGAACAATGACTTAACTCCTAAGACTGCTTAGAAGAGTTTTTGGTATAACTTTTGGATAGAAGAATATGGCTCAAAGGTCGGTCAACTGGGACTGAGGGATTAGCCTTAGTTTTTGTTAAATCCTTATGTATGTAGCATATTTGGTAAATAGAGCTGTGACTCTGATAGGCTGATATTGTATAAACATGAAAGATGGATATCATGCTACATTGTAAATTATGGTTTTTGAAATGAAATGTGAAGATTTTGGATTTAGAAATTGTGTTAATTGTGATTTTAATTATGATGCCATGCGATATACTGAAAGTGAGATAGTTAGCATGCAATTTCTGTCGAGCATGTGCACATTCATCTGAAGCGTGGATGTGAAAGTGACAGATGGGAGTGGGGTGCTACATCAAGCCAGCCCTCCTGAATATGCTTCAGTAGAATGTCCAATTGTATAGATTGGAAAATGAAGATCCGAATGCAGACATCATCAGTTTCCTCGATATCTATGATACTTTTTGGTATCACTAGATGTCATAGGATACTGTTATTATTAGGTTGTTCCCTTTCACACTTAGACCTAACATCAGAAAGAGCTAGTAGAAAGTCGTCTATGTCTCTACCTGATAGAATGCCTCCAAGAATTCTTGAGAGAAACGAAAGGAGGTATGATAAACTGCGAAAGTAGTGGGCTGTGGACTTCTACGAAAATACAGACCCTACAGAGGTTAAGGGATGGCTAGAGAGAACAAAGACAGTTTCTGAACAAATGGATTGTAAGTTGTACTAGAGGTTCGACTATGCTACGTCTTTACTATATGGCCTAACTTACCAACGGTGGAAAACTGTTCCAGGCAATAGTATCAGGCCTTGTAGTCTAAAATGGGAAGACTTCCTGAAGGTCTTCAAAGAAAATTACAGGCCTAAAATCTGGACAAACAGAAAGATGATGGAATTTTTAGATCTGAAGTAGGGCAGTTTATCTGTGGCAGATTATGAGGTTAAGTATAATGAGTTGATGGGATATGCTACTACCTTGATTCCTACTGAGGAAGACAAGTGCAAGAGATTTGAAAACAGACTGAACATGGAAATCCAGATAAGGTTAGCTATTTCTAACCTAGGTAGTTTTACGGAACTACAAGTTGTCGCGATCCTTATTGAGCAATTGTTGAAGGATAGTAAGGTAGAACATTGATCAGAGTCTAGACAGAAGAGGTCCAATGAATCTCAGGGTGGTTCTGGCAGAAGGTTCAACAAGCATCAGAGCTGAGCTTTCAAACCACCGATTGGATCAAGACAGTCAGGGTTCAAACAGAGGGGTAGTTTTGTTCAATCTGGTAATAGCAGAGGTACAGTATCGGGCCAGTTACCAAATTGTGTGTATCGTGGGAACAAGCACAGTATTGAATGCTAGAAGTTGACAGGAGCCTGCCTTCGATGCGGCTCATTTGATCACCAGGATAGGGACTGTTCTGTAGTGTTTGGAGCACGGTCTGGTAGGAGAGGAAGTGTGGCAATAGAAAGGATAGTTAAGTAGAGCCAAACTAATGGGTCTGGACAAAGAGGTCGTGGGAAAGGTAGAATGAGTTTTGGAAGCCCTATTATTAAGACTAAGGTGTGTAGCAACCAAACGCAGTCTCAGGCCTGATTATATGCTATGACGAGACAAGAGACTCAAGAATCTTCAGATGTCATTGCAGGTGTATTACTCATATCTATGTTTGAGGCTTATGCATTGCTAGATCCTGGATCTACACATTCTTTTATTGCACCGCATATAGCATCTAGGTTGCATTATGATAGAGAGTTATTAAGATGTGGATTAGACGTGAGTATACCGATAGCTAGTACCACCATAAGAGGGAAAGTCTGTAAGAGGTGTTTAATTCAAATTGATCAAGCAGAGTTAGAGGAAGACTTGATTGTATTACCACTAAAGGAAATAGATGTTATCCTAGGCATGGATTGGCACATTGCTCATAGGGACATCATGAATTGCTATACTAAGGAGGTAATATTTGACTCACTTAATTGGCTGAGAGTAGTGTTCAGAGTTATTAGCCAAGCAGTGCCAGCCAGGTTGATTTCATTTGTGAGTGCCTTGAGGTTAATGCAAAGAGGATGTAATCCTTATTTATCCCACATCATTGATAATTGGATCGAGCAAGATATGTAGGACATTCTTATGGTTAGGTAATTCCTAGATGTGTTTCCCACAGAGTTACTTGGCTTACCTCCAGACCGGGAAACAGAGTTCACAATTGATCTTATTCCAGGTGTTACTCCTATATCTATTCCCCCATATAGGATGGCACCTGTGGAATTGAAGGAGTTGAAGACTCAGTTATAGGAGTTGCTAGATAAGGAATTTATTAGACCCAGTGTTTCACCTTATAGAGCTCCAGGCTTATTTGTGAAGAAGAAGGATGGAATGTTAAGACTGTGCATTGATTATAGGCAACTGAATCAGGTCACAGTGAAGAACAAGTACCCGTTGCCTAGAATCGATGATTTGTTTGATCAGTTACAGGGAGCTCAGGTGTTCACTAAGTTAGATATGAGATTTGGATGCTATCAATTGAAAATAGCATAGGCTGATGTACCAAAAAGTGATTTCAGGGGTAGATATGGACATTATGAGTTTTCAGTAATGCCATTTTGGTTGACTAATGCTCCAGCTTCATTTATGGCATTTATGAATAAGGTATTTCATCCTTACCTGGATTGCTTTGTGGTAGTTTTTATTGATGACATTTTGGTGTATTCAAGGAATAAAGAAGAGCATGCTGAGCACTTGCGAGTGATATTACAGATTATGAGGGAGAAACAACTGTATGCTAAATTCAGTAAATGTGAGTTTTGGCTGGATCAAGTAGTGTTTCTGAGTAATATAGTAAATGGTCAAGGTTTTCAAATGGATCCAAAGAAGATAGAGGTAGTAATGAAATAGGAGGCTCCGAAGAATATGTCTGAAATTCAGAGTTTCTTAGTATTAGCAGAATATTACCGGAGGTTTATCGAGCGATTTTCTTTGATCTCAGCCCCTCTGACTAAACTTCTGAGGAAGAATGTGGTCTTCAAATGGAATGATGAGTGTCAGAGAAGTTTTGAGGAACTGAAACATCGGTTGACTACAGTGCCAGTGTTGACTATTCCATCGAGAATCGGTAGTTATATAGTATACAGTGATGTTTCTCATCAATGATTGAGATGTGTATTGATGTAGTATGGCAAGGTGATAGCCTATGTATCGAGAAAATTAAGGTCTCAGGAAATGAATTATCCAGTATATGATTTAGAGCTTGCAAGATAGTCTTTGCTTTAAAGATTTAAAGACATTATTTCTATAAAGAGACATTTTAGATATACGCTAATCATAAGAGCTTGAGGTATCTATTGAACTAGAAGGAGTTGATTATGAGGCAGAGACGATGGATTGAGTTGTTAAAGGATTATGATTGTACAATTGAGTATCATCTGGGGAAAGCTAATATTGTGGTTGATGCATTGAGTAGGAAGTCGAATAGCAGTGTAGCTCATATTCAATTTTCAAGGTTACCAAGTTTACTTCAGTTTAGAGCTTTAAATGTGGAGTAAAATTTAGAGCAAAATGAAGCATTGATAGCTACACTAAAGTTGAGACCGATGTTGCATGATAGAATTAAAAGAACCAGAGTAAAGATTCTGAAATGGTGAAACTGATTGAGAAAATTAAGATGAATCTAAATTCTAAATTTGAATTAAGAGATGTAACATTGTGGTTAAAACAGAGGTTGTGTGTTCCTAATGTGGGTGAATTGAGAAAGGAAATCCTGGAGTAGGCATATGTAGTAGCTTATGCTATACATCCTAGTACTACTAAGATGTATAATACGCTTAAGCAGCATTTCTGGTGGCCAGGGATGAAGAAGCAAGTAGTTGATTATGTAGCTAAGTGTTTAACTTACAAGTAGATTAAAGCTAAACAACAGGCTCCAGTTGTGAAGCTTCATTCGTTCTTCATTCGTTACCTATTCCAGAGTGGAAATAGGAACGAATCACAATGGATTTCATTATGGGATTGCCTAAGACTCCAAGGCAAAATGATGTTATATAGTTTGTAGTGGACCGATTGACTAAGTCAACCCATTTCTTGCCAGTGAGACAGAATAGTTCACTAGACCAGTTGGCACGGAAGTATATGCATGAAGTGGTTAGATTACAAGGGATTCTGGTGTCTATAGTATCAATCAGCTATACTATAAGTACGAAGTTAAACTTCATTACTGAATTTCATTCCTCAAACAGATGGGCAGAGCGAGAGGACAATGACGACTATTGAGGATATGCTTAGAGCATGTGTATTGGAGTTTCAAGGAGCTTGGGATCAATACACGGCCTTGATTGAATTTACTTACAACAACCACTACCATAATAGTATTGGAATGGCACCTTTTGAGGTATTGTATGGCAGAAAATGTCGATCACCTTTATATTGGGATAAGGAAGGGTTAAAAATAATAAAAGGCCCAGCATTGATACAAAATACAATGGATAAGGTAAAACTGATCCGAAGCTGAATAAAAGCAGCACAAGGTAGACAGAAGAGTTATATCGATCAGTACAAAATGGATATAGAATACAGTGTTGGAGATAAAGTATTTTTTAGAGTCTCACTTTGGCGAGGGGTGTTAAGATTTGGCAAGAAAGGTAAGTTAAGCCCCAGGTACATTGGTCCTTATGATATCCTTGAAAGGATAGGACCATTGGCATATAGATTAGCCATACCCAGTGAAATGTCTCAGATACACAATGCATTTCATGTGAGCATGCTTAGGAGGTATAGATCTGACCCAATGCATGTATTACCAACTCAAGAGATTGAAGTCACTAATAATTTGATTTATATTGAGGAGCCAGTGATGATAGTGAGATATCAGACAAAACAATTGAGGAATCGGGAAATTTCATTAGTCAAAGTCCTGTGGAGAAATCACTCAAGTGAGGAAGCAACTTGGGAAACAGAGGAACATATGAAAAAGCAATATCCCCACCTGTTTCATCAATCAAGTAAGAATTTTGAGGGAGAAATTTCTTGAGGGGAGAATTATAACATCTCATTATCCCATGATTAGGGTTAGAACCCTAGCATACTATATATGAGGCTTATTGAGAAGTTAGAAGTGCCTTTCATGCATCATATGGCATACACATACACGTGAATAATGTTGTCACTCATGAAAATAATTGAAAATGAATTCATTAATATTTTTTGAGTATAAGTGAATTTTAATGTGATTAAAATGTAAATTATGGATTATTTGTATTAAAATTTGAATTGGTGTGTATTAAATTTAATTTTGCATTCTTGGTGACATTTCAGATATTTTGGAAATTTGTCAAAAAATGTGGGGTATTTTAGACTAGGAAAAATGTTTGACATTTGGTAGCTTAGATGAAAGACAAATGGACTAATTATGGATTGAAAAATGGACCAATTAAGGTGTGACAAGGGGACCAATGGCTATGAGACAAATGGTAGCATAACTAGTAGACAAATGTAACACATGCACCAGAGACATTTGTCAAGACTCAAAAGAGACACCTAATTCATGTTTTGGGCAAGGAAATTTTGGCAGTCCTCTTGCTTGCTTGCTTTACCAAAATTCTCCACCATTAAACCTCTCTTTTTTCCCATCCATCACCTAAACACCTAACTTCTGCATTTTTTTATGTTATTGGCTCATCCACCACCAAAACATCTTACAAGTCTTCAATCATTTGGGGTTTCAATTGCTTCTCTATTCTTTTCTTTTCTTTATCCACAGAAATCTTATTTTTCTCTCTCCATTTTTGGATTTGCTGAAGGATTTGAAGTATAAATCAAGTTATGCTTTAAGTTTTATGGTAGTTTAAATGACTCTTGTTAAGGTTTTAATGTTTGTAAATGGATGCAGGTGTGAATGGCATATATTTTCATGCTTTTGGATTGATGTATGTTTGAATGGTGTTAATGCATGTGTGGGTGGTGAAGGAAGAAGCAAATTCGATGATATGATTAACAAGATGAAGAATTGTAGTCATTGGAGTTAAAATGAAGAGTAGTGAAATGCAGAAAATATAATATGGCAAAATATGGAATTAGGTTCTTATTTTAAGTGAGGACCATTCATGAATTTTTGAAATGTAACTAGAGAATTTTAAACTAAAAAATTAGGTTTAACTAAATCGTCAACTTGAAATGATGGAGAAATGATAGAACTTTGGCAATGAATTGTGTTGGAGTATGTTATATGCAGTGTTTTACTAAACATATATCTGTATTTTGGCCATAAGTTGCTCTGTAAATATCCAAATTAGATGAATTTTGATTTATATAAAACTAGAAACATATGGCTACATTGCTCATTGAGGAATTGAATTTGAAGTCTATCCTTAAGAGTCTTAAAATTTAGCTTGAAGTTAAGAATTGTGTTCTATCAAGGTATGAGAACAATCTGTAGTATTTTGATTATAACTTGCACGATACTAAACCAAAATGCTTAAATTTGATTTCATTAGAAACTTAAGACATAGAGAAAAATTTTATTAGAGAAGTTATTGCCTAAAAACCTCATTTTTTAGGTCATATGAAACTGATCAAAAAATTTGTCTTGAGAAAAACTGGAAAACTACAGAATAATTGGGAGATTTGTTTCTGTCAGGATCGTGGTAGGGGAAGCCACAATCATGGGTAGTGATTTTTCATGGAAATGTGTAGATTATGCAATGGTTGAACCAATTAAGGATGAAGTGGTTTATTATGATGTTTTTGGACTTAAAATGAGGACATAACCTAGCGAATAAATTGCTTAAATGCTATGAATGTAATGTTATGGAATTTATGAATAAGAATGTGTAGTTGAAGATGCCTCACCAATTGAATAGAGTTTGGTAAGGGGATGCAATATTTATGATAGAGCCCAGCATCCACAATGAATATGGGACAGTATGATAGATCCCGGTATCTAAAACAAATACGAACAGTGAAAAAAACACATGGTCACAACAACATAATAAATAAATTTGAGTCTCATAAACATTGCATACACATATGATACGAATAAATTGAGCAAATGCAATGTTTTGAGAACTTGTATTGTATGAAATGTGTGAATTCTAATCAATGAATATGTCTGGCATGATTATAATGAAATGATGAAATGTACGGAATTTTTGCAATGGGACAATTATGTATAAAGTGTTTTGTGATATTATATGATGACAAGAATTGTGTGTTGCCGACAAGAGTGAACCATCAAAGATGGTTAATCAACTGAGTTCATAAAACTCGACCAAATTGTAAGGTTGACATTTTCATGTTCGAAAGAATGGCGACCTAACTCCTAAGACTGCTTAGAAGAGTTTTTAGTATAACTTTTAGATATAAAAACATGGGTCAATAGTCAGTCAACTAGGACTAAGGGATTAGTTTTAGTTTTTGTTAAATCCTTATGTATGTAGCATATTTGGTAAACAGAGCTGTGACTCTGATAGGATGATATTGTATAAACACAAATGATGGATATTATGCTACATTGTAAATTATGGTTTATGAAATGAAATGCAAAGATTTTGGATTTAGACACTATCTTAATTGTGATTTTAATTATGATGCCATGCAAAATACTAAAACTGAGATAGTTTGCATACGATTTCTGTCGGAATGTGCACATTCGTCTGAAGGGTGAACGTGTACATGTCGGATAGGAGTGGGGTGCTACACCAAGCTAGCCCTCGTGAATATGCTTCAGCAGAATGTCCAACTTTATGGACTGGCAAATAAAGATCCAAATGCACACATCATCAGTTTCCTCGAGATCTGTGATACTTTCCAGTATCACCAGATGTTGGACGATTCTATTAGTATTAGGTTGTTCCCTTTCACACTTAGAGATAGAGTGAAGGCTTGATACCATTCACTAAGCCCTGCCAACATTATAGCATGGGAGCAGCTAGTGCATGCTTTTCTAGATAAATACTTCCCATTAACGAAGACTACAAAGATTATAAAGGAAATTACTAATTTCCAATAAGGTGACGGGGAGTCAATTTATGAACCGTGGGAGCATTATAAGGATCTACAGAGGAGATACCCACACCACATCCTACCAAAGGAGTTCCTTCTACAGACGTTCTACAATGGAGTAAACCTACCTACTAAAGGCACGATCGATGCAGCATCAGCAGGATCTTTCATGCAAAAGACGGCTAATGAAGCAGAGGAGTTGATCGAAGAGATTACTGGTAATAGCTGCCTATGGGCGAGTGAGAGAAGTAGGCCACCTACTACCTTTAGAGAGCAGAAGGGAGTTTTCTCAATCAATCAAATGATGGAGATGTGAGATAAGATCAACAATTTGACGCGACAACTCAATAATATGAAGGCATCATCTTTAGCTAAAGTAAAGGCTGCGCAATTGAAGTGTGAGTTATGTCGTCAAGTAGATTATGATAGTATAGACTGCTACCTAATGAGAGAGGATAACTAGGAGTAAGTAAACTACATGGGGGTGCAATATGGACAAGGAGGGGGAAACAATACCTACTTAAACACCTACAACCCCAGGTGGAAGAATCACCCTAACTTTTCCTAGTCGAACAATAATAATGGAGGGTAGTTTAAGCCTTAGAGGCAATCAAGATTCCAACAAGATAAAGCAAGCTCGATGGATTTGAAGTTGTACAGGATTTTGGACAAGATCTAAGTCATGGAGGAAGCTCATAGGAGGCTCGAAAGCAAGTTCAAACAAGTAACAAAGAATCATGCTTCATCCATACACAATCTAGAAGTCCAAGTGGGGCAACTCTCAAAGACAATGTCTACTCGGCATGTTGGAACTCTTCCAAGCAACCCCGAGTCAAACCTAAAGGAGTGTATTATGGTTATAATTTAGACTCAGGATGAGGAACTAGAAAAATTCCCGTTTCGAATAAGCCTGTGATGGAGTCAATTCAAGTAACTCGATGATATTTCCATTCCCTATTGCATAGCAGCAAGAGTTATATACAAAGAGGGAAGCATAAAAATTGCAAGAAATTGAGCATAACAAGATCGAGGAAGTGACAGAACAAGTACAGTCGAAGCTCAAACTACAGAAGTCCGTTAAGAAGAAGGTTAAGGAGCAGTCATTGGAAGAAAACCCCAACAAAGCTATGAAGAAAGATGACTCAGGGGACTTTTTCATCCCTTATAGTATCAACAACATTATTATAGACAGGGCATTCGTAGACTTGGGCGCAAGCATAAATATGATGACCTATGCTTTCAGTTAAAAATTGGGGTTAGGAGAGTTAGTGCCTACCAAGTTTTTGGTTAAGACGATTGATAGAACTTTGCATAAACCGATGGGAATTATAGAAGATGTGCCAATAAAGGTCGATAAGTTTATCTTTCCCATGGACTTCTTTGTTTCGGACATCAGTAAAGATGAGGACACTTCGATGATTCTTGGGTGATCATTCTTAGCCACTACACGCTCAATTATTAATGTTGATGCGGGCAAGTTAACTTTACGACTAGGGAAGGAGCATATAACCTTCACGGTGACCATTAGATAGTATGGAACTCCACCACCTCTAGTGGATGTCAAAGAAACTGAGCCTCGAGCCGAATGGGAGGACATAGAGGATCCTGTAAATGTTTTCCAAAAGAAGCGTTCGCGAAGGTGAATGCGAGGCAAAGAAAATTGCAAGGACGGTGGTAATTGCAATATGGTAGCTAAGGTACAAACTCTACGACTAATGGCAACGCTACCATTGAACTAGTCATTCCAACTACCGTGAGCTTAAAGGAGCATCGAGCTACTGACGTAAAAAGAAGCGCCACATGGGAGGCAACCCATGGAAAAAAAATAATTTAATTGTTTAATTTTGTTAGACCAGTTGAATTCTGTAGTTAAGTTTATTTTTGTTTTTGTTGAATAAAAACGAAAAAAGGAATCAAACCTAGGAATTGTTTAGATGATTTTAAACATAAAAGGAGAGCCGAAAAAGGGAAGGAAGTGAAATTAAAACAAATCGCAAAAAGAACCAAAGTGAAGGACATAGGGTTAGTGTACATGAAAGGAGAGATAAAAAGAACCAAAAAGTGCTCTGTGTGGTAAGCTGCATGCCACGATCGTGGCCTGCAACTATGCAGAAATAGGGCAGGACATAAATTGTTAAAGACATTTTTACCTTTTCACCCTTTTCACCACCTATATATTCAATTCTTACTTCACTTTCACTTTCATTTTCATTTTCATTTTCTCTCTCTAGAATTCCAAGCTTTCAAACGCTCTCACCTCTCTCTAAAAAATTTAAGCTTCCTAAATTCTTCCACATTCTACCTCAATCATGCCACGCATTAAGCAATCGGCCCGACGGGAACCATATGGAAGACTGTAAGTTCCGAGACGGGGGAGAAGGAGTCGAGCAACGGATTTCAGAGCACCATTCCCCATTTATACCGAGGGGGAAGGTATTCGTTTTTTATCCCTTCATTCTAGGAAAATTTTAGTTCCTAAATACTTTGATGTTGACACATTATATAGGCTAGAACTACGTGAGTGTGTAGAGATCCTAGCCGAGAGAGTCCAATGGGGCCAGTTCATATGGTTCCAATTTCCTATTTTTGAGGAACTTACACTTGAATTCTTTACTACCTTGAATTCTTTCATTTATGCTAGTAACCATGGCTTTCAACGCAAAGCTTTATGGACAGATCTACTGTAGCTTGGACTTGGCATTACTTCACCTTGGTTGATCTGGGGGGATTTCAATACCACAATGTATCGCTCTGAAGCTCAAGGCAAATGCTTACTCACAAATTTATCCCCTGACCTCAAGGAATGTGTAGATAAACTTGGCATATTTAACCTGAAACAAATGGGCTATACCTTCTTATGGACAAACAAACAAACTTCCCGATGGTTCATTCAGAAAAAACTCGACAGAGCCCTTGTAAATGCAACTTGGTTACAATAGTTTCCTGACAGCTTTGCTCACTTCACTGAGCCATTGTTTTCGAACCATACTCTTATTGTCATCACCAAGCTTTTCCAGGATGTACCATAAAAGTCTCCATTCCGTTTCAACAATTATTTAGCCCGTGATCCCATGTTTATTGAGGTATGTCGATAGCGGTCTGTGGTGGAGGCACGAGGGACCAAGCAATACAGGTGTGTCCATAAACTTAAGGGTATAAAATTGGAACTCAAAGCGCTTCACTCATTTACATATCCAGATATGGCTCATGCAATTAATACTTCCTGCCAAGAGCTGATCGCCAGCCAACAAAAGTGTGATTCCTCCCCTTGAATTCACGTATCCGAGACCAGGAAAAACAAGCCTACTTGAAATACATGGATGCGGTGCATGCCCACTCTTCCCTTCTACAACAAAGAGCGTGGGTTAACTGGCTGAAGGATGGTGACAAATGTTCCAAAATTTTCTTCAACTCTGACTTGGCCCGACGAAATCAAAACCGCATGCATCATATCACCATGCCTGAGGGGAGGCAAATCCATGACATCAAGGACATGCAAAATGAAGTTGTTCGATACTACTCAAATTTACTTGGAACTTCTAGCTGGGCTCACGCCACTCCTGCTGAGCTATCTGGAATTATTAAGACATGGCTTTCCTTAGTTGAGACTGCTTCCCTCACTAGAATGGTTGATGCTAAGGAGATCGAGGAGGTGTTATTTGCTATGGGAGGCAGCAAAGCACCTGGCCCAGATGGTCTAAATGCATGATTTTACCAGAAATCATGGTCAATCACTGGACCATTTATCAAGGATGCTATCTACAAATTTTTCTCTAATGGTCGGCTAATCAAAGAGTTCAACAAATCGTTTTTTTGTCTGATTCCTAAATTCTCTAATCCTTTGGATTTCAGTGACTATCGGCTGATTTCTTGCTCCATTGTCCTCTATAAAATTATATCGAAGATTCTAGCAAAGCGACTCAAGAACATTCTTCCCTCCCTCATCAGTGATACCCAAGGTGCGTTTGTTAGCAACAGACAAATTGGTGATAACATATTGATTGTTCAGGAGCCTTTGAAGGGATACACTAGACAGCACTCCATGCCTAATTGTGCTATCAAAGTTGATCATCGGAAGGCTTTTGATAACATTAGCTGGAACTTTCTTTGGGCTTTGGTAGAAGCACATGGTTTCCCGCCTCTCTTTATCACTTGGCTGAAGGAATGCATCTCCACAGCCAGTTTCTCGGTGCTTATTAATGGTTGCCCCTCGAATTACTTCTATGCAGTGCGAGGTTTACGACAGGGTGACCCTCTGTCACCTTACCTATTTATTCTATGTATGGAAGCATTGAGCTCTCTTATTAAAAAGTAAGTCCTAGCCAACACCAAATTCAGCTATCACTCCTGCACTAAGAAGGTGCAATTGACTCATCTCTCGTTTGCGGATGATCTTCTCCTCCTTTATGGAGCAAAGCTTGATTCTATTAATAAACTCATGCATGCACTAAGGATGTTCTCCACTCTCTCAGGGTTAGAGATCTATCTTCAAAAGAGTATGTTTGTTCTCTCTCGCAGTGCTCTCCACCTAGAAGGGGATATAGCTCAAGCAACTGTAATGGTGATGCAGATCCTCCCGATGCTATATTTGGGATTACCCATCTCCACTAAGAGATTACGTTTCTCGTAATGCCTTCCCCTTATTGAAAAAATATAGAAACATCAAAATTTTTGGGTTAACAGATTTCTCTCCTATGCAGGAAAGCTCCAACTCATCAAATCCATTCTTAACTCCCTCCACATATATTGGAGCTCTCGTGTCTTTCTCTCTAAAGGTGTTATTAAAACGGTTGAGTGACTATTCTGAAACTTCTTGTGGAACTAAGTGCATGGCACGAGAGGCATGGCCTAGATTAAATGGTCTGACATATGTGTTCCGAAATCGAAAGGAGGCTTAGGCCTCAAGCTCCTTAAGCTCACAAACCACTCACTTATTCTTAAGAGATTATGGTGGATCCTCCAGGACAAGCAATCTATTTGGCTCCGTTGGATTCATTCTTATTTCCTCAAAGGTAGAAGTATATGGGAACTTTGAGTATGCCCCTCTCACTCCCATTTCCTGAACCAATTGATACTCCTTAAGGAATCCATCTAACCTGACATCTCCTGCAAAATTGGGAATGGGGCTTTGATCTCATTCTAGTTTGATAATTGGACAGGGGATGGATCCATTCACCAGAACCAAAATTCTAATCCCAATCTTCTTTCCTTCCCCCTCAATACGACGATGAATTTCTTTATAAGGGACAACACTTGGGACTTCCCTGAATACCTTCGTTCTCTTGTACCCTCTTACCTCCCTTCCGACTGCCCCGATATTTACTTATGGAGGAACAGACCTCTCCACCAGTTGACAACCAAATGCATAATGGACTCTTTACAGGTGCAGCTACCTCGCGTGGATTGGAGTCATATTGTTTGGCATCCGTATCTCCCTCCCAAAGTGTCCTTTTTCTTTTAGGAATCGACTTAGCACAGCTGATCGGCTTTCATTTGTAGACATGCCCCAAACCTGTCCTCTCTATTCATTGCATCTGGAATCACAGAATCACCTCTTCTTTTTGGGCCCCATGGCTCAATAGGTTTGGACACAGGTCCAGTCTTTTTGTGGCTGGCATTTGTTTGATAACTCTCTTGATGGTGCTCTTCACTACCTAACGTTTACTGTTTCTCTTCCAACTCTTACACGGGAGACCTTCACCATTGCCTTGGGATTGAAAATTCGAACCATCTGGCAAGAGTGCAATGTGAGAAGATTTCAAGCCATCTGCCATACATGGGAACAACTTACGGTTGAAATCACCAGAGGTGTTCATGAGATCATTTGAATGTCGACTCATGCCCTCCTCAGTTAACAGCCCTCCCTCGCAAGCTTACCAGTACTAGCTGTTACCTATAATCGTTAGGTTGTTTTGTTCATTGATCTTGTTGTGTGAATGGGTTTTCCCTTAGACATCCTGGAAATCATCTTTTTATTTATTAATTCAATTTTTCTTTTCAAAAAAAAGAATATGCTCGATTGGGAGGACGAGCATATAAATTGAATGTCAAAATTATGTGTGAGATGTGTGAATTCCTCGAATCCACCATCGTTAATCAATATGATGACTTTTTTCCTTCCCAATATTGGCATGAGCTGACTGGAATTGAGCAATTCCATGCTGGGAATGCACAAAATAACATTATCCAGTCCCATGAACACTTGCTGCTGCACAAATTTATGTGTCAGCTGGTTTCTGACAAGTCAGAAACCAACAAGTGTTCCACCAAGGAACTTTTCATATTGTGGTGCATGGACTATAGTATTTCGGTATGCACATCCACGCATATGGTGAACGCCAATGCTGCGACTTCGTGCAAGCAGAAAAACCATCTTGGAATGGGATATATAGTGTCTGCCATTGCAGAACATTTAGGTGTTGAATGGAGGGGGTTAACAGTTCACCCCCTGACTTCCTCAACCTTTATCATTTATTTTAGGTAGAGATCATCCATTCCACAAACATGACTCGGATATCCATGAGAAGACACATGTCCGAACCAAGGTAGGTCAAGCGAGCTCGAATTAAGCGCTGCCTCAACAGAAGGAGTCATCAAGTGAAGAATCAAAAGAAGAAAAAGAGGAAGAGCAAGTCTGAAAGAAGGTTTTGGATGCAATATTCGAAACCAACGTAACACTTATAGAGATGGCGTGCACACAACGACGCCAAAGCTGAGATATCTAACGAATCCATTGGTATTTCAAGTCTCAAGGTGTTCAATTGCCACGTCCGACACCATCACCACCTCCAACTCCTTAGGATTTCACATCTAACCCAAAATTTTTCTTTCCCAAATTATCCTTTAGTTCTATTTTGTCTTTATGTTTATTTTTATTTTTAAGTTTGTCTGTTCTTTGTTACTTTAACTTTTGCCTCTACCCTTCGTTTATGTGTTTGTGTGTGCTTCCTTCTCATATTGAAGACAATGTCTTATTCAAGTGTGGGGAGGGATTGTGTGTTTTGCTTTTGAATATGATTTTGTATACTTTATGATAGTTATTAGGCTACATTGTGTGAAGTTTGTGAATGTGTCAATGGCTTAGATTAAGTAAAATTCATTTAATTTTGGACATAGTCTATTAGGTTGTGAACGATCATTAACCTGCGAAATTAGTGAATTAGGGGGGCTTTCAATAAATATAAAGCTTAATTAGGACTTGGTGTAAATTTATCACCATCTAGATTGTCACATTCATTCATAATTTAAGGTCTTTTAGCTTAAGTAGCTTAACTAGTATTTTCTTATGAAAACAAATAGCTAAAAGCAACAAGGTAGGTAATAAAAAAAATTCCTATTCCGCTAACCTTCGGGTTACGAATAGAGCTAGTAACCAGTTGAAAACATGATGTAGCTAAGTAACCAGATCGACACGTATCACAAATGTGTGCCTTCGCGTAAAAAGGCTATAATGATGTTTTAACCAAGCTGTTTATTAAAATGACTTAGTTGAGTAACCGGATCAACATTCATCATAAATGTTTGCCTCCAAGTAAAAGACTAAGTTTGGGTTAAAAAATTGTATGTTTTAAATAAAAAACCTACCGGACTTTTAATAGGTTTGAATTTTCATGAAAATGTACTTAGGAATAGTTACAAAGTCTGAGGGATTGAAAAATTATTAATGTGTGTGTACAATTAAAAAGGGTAAATAAGAGTGTGTAAAATTGAAAAGGGTAAATAAGTTAACACTTAGGTCTTGATTAAGTTGTGTATTTAGTTCAAAGCCCCTAAACACATATTTTGCATGGTAATGATTTGACATAACTAAATGGTTGTGTTCAAGATTAAATTCATTTCATGAAGATCAAAGTCACTGCCTCATTATTGCATTGCGTGTTTTGTGTTTGTTGTTTTGTTTACTTAAGGACAAGCAAACGTTTAAGCATAGGGATGTTGATAGGTGTCATTTGCATGATGTTTTACGATTGAATTTGTTATGTAATTAGTGTGAATTTGAGTGTTGAGTGTGTTTTATGTGTTTAATTATATTAGTTGGTGTGTTTCCGTGTTTTTATGGGTTAGATTAAGTCTTTGAGATTAAATGTTATATTTTTAAGGTGCCATGATGCGTTTGTTAGTTTTTTTAGGGTAAACGGTGAAGAGCGGAGCAGATTCAATAAGTTTTGGGCCAAAGCTATTGTCCAAAATCGGGCATAGCAGGGCCATGATTATGACAGAGAAGGACGAGCCAGCAGTAGCCAGGGCACGATCATGCACCTGCAGCGCAATCATGACAGAAAGTCTCCAAGTCAAGCCATGATCATGCACACTGGACCACGATCGTGACAGAGAGGTTAAGGCGCTGGCCACAATCATGGAACTAATAACGAAACTCAAGTTTTGAGTGATTTTTTGGACCGTTTCAACCCTAACTATAACCTAGCGCCTACAAAATATAAATAGAATATGAGAAGTCTTTAGAGAGGGGAGAGAGAGCCTTGGAACAGCTTTGAGCAGCCACCCAACAAAACCCTAAAAGAGACCTTGAGAGATCGAGAAAGAGACGAAGGAAGAGAGAAGAGGAAGATGACACAGACATGACGTGCTTCCCAGATTAAGAAGCTTTCCGAATTCGTGGCCTCCCATCATCCCGTTTTAGTTTTCATTCCTATATATTTCAATTTTATTTAATTATAGAATTGATATAGATAGTTGATTATAGACTGTGTTGCGGTTGATGTTCTAAACTCACCTTTGGATTATTATTTTTGACTTAATGAAATCTGATCATTTTATATGTTCAATGAATTAATTTTGATTTATTATGTACTTAATATCTTGATAATAAACTGAGAGGGTGAATTGAGAGAAAACGATTAATTTGGGCTAATGAGAGTTAGGCAGATTAATAGATCCGGAATTAAATCAAGTTGGTAAATTTTGAATAGAGAGATCACATTAGGTTTCTAATTATTTATTAAAAAACTTAAGAACTAATTAGATTTTGGATAGGTTGTTAATTGAGAGATTACAACCTCCCATAATCTAATTAGGGTTTGTACTTTAGAGTTCAATTATAACTTGAGAGAGAGTAGTTGACCCTAGGATCTTCTAGAACTGTTAATTCAATAAATTGTAATTAGTTAGGTTGTCATTAAAGATAGGTAATTTTCTCTCTCTCTTTTGGTAAACTCATTAGGTGGAACTTAGGTGTGTGATCATTGTTTGTTAATTGGATAAATTCCATTATTATTCAATTGTCTATTGTCGCCGTGATTGTTTTTAGTTTCGTGTTAATCGTTAATCGTTATTTTTGTTGATTGTTTTGGTTTATTTGGTCTAGTTAATTCTTGTCTTTTAAGTTTTTGTTTGTTAATTATTGTTTAATAGTGCTTTCGACCTTAGATTTAGGACTAGTTAGCCCTCCTCATGTGATCCATACCTTAGGTACTATATGAACGACCCATGCGCTTGTAGAATTTACCAAGGTTATAAATAGTAAAACTTAGCGCGTGTAACCTTGTAATCATCTTCAATGACACATAAGAGTAATGAGAAGCCAGGATAAGAACGAACATCACTTGGACCAGATGTGACGTATTTAGTGTAGAAGGGGTTGAAACATAGCCCATACTCTGAAGCAAGTGGGGTATAGTATAGTGAATGGACGAATTACACGGTAACTGTTTATGGAAAGGTTCAAAAGTTAGATAATTAACTATCGAAGAGTTCTTATGTTAATCTAATTATATTCTAGCAAATTGGCATCATGAAACCCTTCACAATTTGATTGAATTAAGAGTTATTTCAAGTGCCTAAAATAACTGGGAACCTAAGGTTCACACGTATAAAAGATCAAATGAAAAACAAGTATGTGTGGCCTAATTTAAGCAGGCTATGTTAGTGGGCATTTTGTATTAATTTTTGATACATAAATTGCTAGACTCTTGTCCATTTAATATTTAATTTGCACTAATTAAAAGTTATTTGTTTTAATCTTAGGCACATATTGGCTTTGGAACATTTAAGAGTATAAAGCAAGAAAAGCCCTCAAAATAAGCAAGAATACCACATAATCAGGTTTGACGTTGAAGGAATGTAAAGGCTGGAATTTTATTCAATACAAAGAAACAAAAAGGAGAAGTTGGCAGCTGAGGGTGTGCGTGGTTAAGGAGAGAAAAAAAGAAGAAAAGACAGCGAAAAAGCCAAAGAAAGAATGTGCAACGTGAAGAAAGGCTGGAGCTACGTTGAAAAATGCTGGGTGCTTGAGTAAAAGACAAGCATACTGTAAATAAAAAGGCTGCAAAAGAGAAAGGTTGGCAGTTAGACAATGTGAAAAATAGAAAAGAAAGCAACGTGAAAAAATTGTGTGCGTGAAAGAGAGGAGCAAAGAGTGTAGCGTGAGTAGAAAAAAAAGCATTGGCGGTGCAGAAAATGAAGACTGATTAAGCGTGATCATAGGCGTGAATATAGAAGCAGCAAATGAGGTGAATGAAGGGAAGAGGTGTGAATGAGTGAGCAAAAAAAAAAGATTGAATAAAAAAAAGACAAAAACGAAACACAAGGGAGGAGAGGTGGCAAGAGAAGAATGAAGACAGCAGACAGCTAATGGCAAAAGACATTAAAAAAAACGTAGCAACTGGTGGAGAACAAAAAGAACAAGAAGGTGGGGGAGAGATGAAGATAAGTGAGCTGTTGGAGAGGAGTTGAAGGAGCCAATCCCTCACTAACGCACAACCCTTACTAAAGACTCTCCGCTCACTTACGTTAAGGCAAGCAGCTATGGCAAACCCATGTTGAGGCAGATGGTGGAGATAGGAGACGCTAGCAGCAAGTGAAGAAAAGCAACGTGGAAGTTGGTGGCACTCATACAAGAATGATGCAAGTGGAGAGAAAAAAATAACAATAAGAGAGACTGCACCAAATGGGGATAAGAGAGAGGTAGTAGCATTAGTGGAGAGCAGTAGTGTGCGTGAGAGAGGGCTGGAGCAATGTGAAAATAAAAGAAGAAGACACGTTTGAGTTGGGATACACAAAAAAAAGCTGGTGGTGGCATCCCACTCACGAAGTTGAAGCAGCTGGTGGCACTCATACAAGAAGCAGCTAGTGGATGGTTGATGCAAGCAGCTAGAGGAGAAAAAGAATGTTAGCTAGGAGATTAGCTAGTGGCTTAAGGAGAAAAACGTGAGTAAAGTTGGAGATAGAAAAAAAAAAGAGCTGCAAGGAAGTTGTGTGAAGAAGAAGAGCTGGGCGTGAATAGAAAGATACGTGAACAGTACCAGTGGACTAAAAACCTCCCACATAATTCTTCACATCAGCTACAGTGGTAAGGAGGGAGAATAGAAAATATAGCAGCGGTAGAAGACGTCGACAGTAGAGAAAATTCAGCTACGGGAAAAGGGGGAGTTTTTAATTTGTTTTTTATTATGAATTTATTTTAATTGTGTGGATTTAATCAATGCAAACATCTGTTATGACCATGATTTATGTTACAATGATGAATACGTGTGAGTAAATTTTTCTTTTCGGTTAAGGTTAAGATTGATATTGGATTAGGACAATTTTTGTGGTATTGATTTTTGCTTGATTGAAT
>JAOQMS010028140.1:0-15100 GCA_027563885.1 Erythroxylum longipes | reverse complement strand
TCTTTACAATTAAAAGAATAGTGATTTGCCACATGTCATCTCCTTATAGGTTCACTTAGGTTTTTCTCATTCAATTTATCCATTCAACTCTAATTTCTACTTCGATTGTCTCCAATTTTCAATGACATATGTCATTAAATCCCAAAGTCATAAATAGAAAATTTCACTACCATTTGACTCTTAATTCTACTGCTATTTGTCAATTATCTTACCACTTGGTATTTTTCCTAGTCCAAAATTTACCCAAATTTTCAGAAAATTTCTAAAATTCTCCAAAATTCTAAATTACTAAATGTACTCTCCAAATCAATTTTTCAACATATAAAAACCACAATTATCCATAAAATCAGATTCACAATTCAATTATAAATCAATTATACCCGGAATGTCTATGAATACATGTACACTTCTTTTCATGTGCAAAAATTCAATATTTATGAATATGAGCATATCATATAATGCATGAGCATGAAATGCATTTTTCTAATTTCTTACTAATCTCTCATAATTATTTTTCTAGCCTCAATACGGGTAACGGGATGTTACATCAAATCCCAACTTAAATCATCCATACAACATCCCATAAACTTCTATTTTCATACATGCAAAAACAGAATAGAAAAGTACCTGTTCATTCTAAATTTTCTAACACATCTTCAACATCAACATCATATACAATATATCCCAATTCAATCATCATAATCTTTCTATTATAACATTCCATAAAGAACAACACTTTACTTAATTGTTTATCTTCCAATTCCAGTTTAATTCATTAAGCCTACCTAGACCTCCATTCATACAAAATCATCCCAAATTCAAGGTGGAAATTAGATGTCTTTCAACTAAGATAAAAGAAAACAATAATCTGGTTCTTTAGCTATTTTGTGAAGGGAAAAAGCATGTATTTGGTATGGAACTTTAACATAGCTTCAAGGAAAAAAATAGGGATGGGAGATAGAAGCAAGTTTCAATGGTGAGAGATGAGAAGTGAAGAAGAATGAACAAGGCTAAAACAACTCCTGCCGAAACGTTACACCTTAGATGCTAGATGTCACCATATTACATTAATTTATGTCCCTAAGCATGTAAGCCACTTATCCCTTCCATAAGCTACCAAATGTCACCTAGTTACTACTCCATTTGTCACTCAATCATTGCTGCTATTTTTTAATTAATTACCCATGCCAAATGTCACTCATTTATGTATGTCATTTGCCATTTATTTCATAGGCTTAGTCCTCCTAATTTTTCATGTGTCAATTTGTATGGCCACTTGGCATTTTTCCTAGTCTAAATATACATTTTAATTCATCACTTTTCTAATGTTAACAATTAATTCCAAATTTGCTTCTTGTAACCAATCAAGCCAAAATTCAAGGCATAAATAATACACAATTCACAATATAATCATTTTAAACCTTTCATACCCCGGAATATGTTAATTGAGTGTATATACTATCTTTACAATGTGTACGGAATCATAATTCATATGCGTATGCTAATGACATGTAAGTGAATGAAATGCATTTCATGAATGGTAAAATGATTTGACTCATATATAATAATCTAAGGTTCTAACCCTTAGTATGGAAAATGGGCTATTACACCCTACACTCTACAATCTAAGAAATTTAATCCTAAAATTGTCAATGGATACTTTGTTAGTTATTGTAAGGAATTCAAAAGCTATAAGTTCTGTTATCCTTCATACACTACATGGTATGGTAATTGGGCTTGAGCTTAGCCTAAAATCAATAAGCTAGGCCTGATCTAAATGGATTTGGGCTTAAGGTGCCAACCTAAGGCTTAGTTCAAAATGCTTGAATAGCCTGATCACACATCTAAAATGATTTTGTTTTGGATAAATTGCGTAGGTTACATACCGCGAGCCCACCTGAGCTTCAAGTTAGGCTTAGTTCACATATTTTAAAGGTTGGGTTAAGCTTAGTCAGTGAGGGACCCAATCTGACTTAGTCCATTGCTATCTTTATATACCACTATGGTTATTAAATTAGACCAAGTTATTTATTTTAAGGATGAAACTAGTACAACCAATGACCTAGGAAAAGTATGTTCAAAGAACACCCAAAGGACAAATTTCCTCTAACATATGGCCCTATGGTTGACCAACATCTAATATCCATTCAAGATGAACCCATTAAGCATATAGCTTAGGAGGCTCTAAGTGTAGTCATAGAAGATGTGCATTCAAGAGATCAAAAAGGGTTTATTGACTTGTAACCTCTGATGACTATGCTGTATACTTACAAGAGAAAATGTATGATATCGGTGACACCTCAAATATAACTAACTATCATAAAACCATTAATATTCCTGAACCCAACTTTTGGATAAATGTTATGAATGTTAAGATAAAATTTATGTTATAAAATGAAGTGTGGAACTTGATAGAGCTATCAAAAGTTTGTAGGCCCATTAGATGCAAATGAGTATTCAAGATCAAAAGTGATACCAAAGGTCAAGTGGAGAGGTATAAGACAAGGCTAGTAACTAAGGGCTATAGCCAATAAGAAGGTAATAATTACAAAGAGACCTTCTTTCATGTTTTCACTAAGGATTCTTTACAATTATTATGATAATTATGGCTCATTTTGACTTAGAACTCCATCAAATAGACGTGAAAGAAAATTTCTTAAATGAGACCTAATTGAAGATGTCTACATAATTCAACTTATTGGTTTCGAGGAAGTTGGGGAAAGAAAACATGATTTATAAGCTCTATAATTCAATTTATAGGTTGAAACAAATTTAAGATAATGGTATCTCATGTTCGATGAAATTTTCACTAGTAACATCTTCAAACAAATATTGTTGATTAATCTTTATATATAAATCTCAGTAATATAAAGTAAATATTTCTATTTTTATATGTTAATGGTATCTTGCTCGTTGCCAATGATATTGATATGATGATTGAGATTAAACAATTATTCTTTGTTCATTTTAACATGAAGGTTCTTAGTGAAGCATTGTAAGTTTTGGCATAACATATTCTTTGTGATAGGACTAACAATGTTCTCAAAAAGCACCTATATTGATCATATCATAAAAATGTGTAGAATACAACCTTGTTCTTCTATAAAGACTCCATTTGTAAAGAGTGATAAGTTCTTTAAAGCCCAATTTCCTTAAAATGATACTGAGAAAGATCAAATGAAAGCAACTCCTTATAATTCATTTATTGTTAGTCTGATGTATAATCAAGTATCTACTTGTTTTGATATTGCTTTTGTGGTTGGTATGATTGATAGATATTTAAGTGATCTTGGATAAAGCCAATAGAAGGCAACTAAGAAAGTCTTAAGATATCTTAAAGATACCAAGGATTTTATACGGACATATTGGTATACCGACACTTTTGAAGAGGTTAGTTTTAGTGATTTCAATTACACATGTTACATGAATTATAAAACATCTAATTATTGTTACATCTTTTTTATGGTAAGAGGAACTATTTCATGGAAAAAATCCAAATGGAAATTTACAACTTCTTTAACGATAGAAGTAAAAGTGGCATGTTTTTAAACTACTTCTCATACAATATGACTACAAAACTTTATTTTAGCATTTAGAGTTATTGAATTCATTTTAGTATTGAGAGTTATGGGTTCCATTTTGAGACTATTGAAATTATATCGTGACAATTTTATAGCTATGTCTTTTTTTCAGAACTTTAGGATAACTTCTCACTCCAAGTATATTGACAAAAAGTTCTACTTTATCAAAAAGAAAGTTACAGATACTTTAATTACTATTAAACACTTGCCCATAAGTTGTATATTAGTAGATCCACTAACTAGACTTACCCACGTGTAATTTAACGGGACCTTAGTTACATATCCCAGATCAAACATGAAAGGAAAATAAACAAAGAAATGTGGAAAATACCTCATTTAGGTTTTATAACTTTAAACAAGCTTTCCGAAGCTGTAACGAGAGTGAATCTACCGCCATGTTCACAGAAATTGCTCACCGGGATACTTTAAAGCCTTTCTGTAATTTTCCCAAAACATGAATCTTTGAATGGGTCATAGTAACTTTATGTTCACAAATGACATTAGCAACTGCAAGAGACCTTAACCTCTTTATATAGCATTCATATTTAGCTTCCCCATTAAATGTTTGATATGGGTCCAGTCCACACTGATTAAGATCTATTTTCCTCTTGGACTTTGACCTATTTACCTATTTATATGTTTCAGGAACATGTTTCTTGTATAAATTTATTGGAAGTCTAGTTTTCTTTATTTCTATAGGAGTCTTCATTCTATATATATTTTTTAGGATTGCTTGGATTTTGCATAATATATAAATATTATAAATATTTTCACTATTTATGACTTTTTAACTCTATATTTATGATGAGTGATAAATTAATGATATTCATTTTGATGAATCCATATTGATGTTATTTTTATACTTTTAGATTACCAATGCCTAATTTATGTATGACCTATACATCGTATCAACGTATTAGTTGTGCACGATTAATTTAGCTATACATGTTATTATGAAAGCATTATAATATGGTTATATTGTCGAAGTAAGAGAATGTTAAATTAATAAATATAGACGAATTTAATCTTATGACAATTAGTATTTAATCATATTCATGAGACATTTATGGGATGAACATTATATTGCTAACTATACTGTAAGCCTTTCAATCCATTCACTAATCTCGCCTAAGCTTACTTATCGAGCTTGTGACCTACCAAAAAATGTATTTAGACCTAATTAATGAATTTTTGATGGAGCCTTCTTTATCATCAATTTGTGTATATGGTAGTTTGTAGTAGAGGCTCGCGAATTAGATTTAATGAATCCTAACTTTTCCATTGTGATTTACTTTTATTTTGCAACAATATATTATGCAATCAAGGCTTTTAAAATCATACCATATCCGAAAATAGATGAATGATAGTTATGATGGCATCACTCATCACTCAATATTGAGCCTCTCATCACTCAATATTGTACCACTGCATGTGGATAATTCTATTTTGAAATGACTTTCCAAATTGGAAATGTTTGTAATTGAGGTTGCTCAATGAGTCTGATAACAATTGTTACTTTGATGTTTATGGGAAAAAAAGGGCCCAAATTGGATTAGTGGTTTTCGGTAATATGCGTGTGATGTTTGAAAAGGGAAAAATTTCGATGAATTTGATCATTTGACTGCTTTAGCGCACCACTTTCATAGGGCATATGTTCGAATGTCCTTGAATGTATGAATACGTGCTCGATGGAAGTGGGGTGCTACAGTGAGGGTTGTGAAGCATTCGAAAACAAAGTTTTATTAGTCAACAATCACGTTAAAAGGCTGATTCTTACTTAAACGAATCTAATTGCGATTGTCATGCAAAAGAAGAGGCGTAATTTGCAGTATAATTTTAGTACTTAGAAGACCTTTGTAATACATATGGTGACATCAAGGTTTAGTTAACTTAATTGATGTCTACAAACAAAAATGTGAAAAGTTATTTTTAATGTTAACATTTTATTAAGATATATTAAATTTCAATATTTAGAATATTTAAAAAATATAATATTCTAAAATTATTTAATTTTAATTTTAAATTAATAAAATTAATATTCTATCAATTAAGAATATTACTATAATATTTTTATTATTTACATAAATTTTAATATTCACTTAAAATACACTTAATATTACAAGTTTTATTTATTTAAATTTAAATTTAATAAATTTTAATGAATCTTAATAAACACTAATAATGTAAAAATAAAGAACTCTTAATCATTAAAACAACAGACATAAAATAGGGTTGGAACTACGGGAGGAAAAATACAAAAATGCGAGAGTAGTAACAATAACAATAAGAAAGATGAAGAGCATGAAATGGGAATGGCACAAAAGTTAACAATAAAAATAAAAGGGGAATAAGGAGGGAAAAGGAGCCCTTCTGTAAAACATTGGTTCTCTTTTTGTAACTCAATTGGAAAGTTATACAAAGAGAATCCTAACAGCCCATTTTGTGGGAATTTCTCATCCTCTTTCTATATATGGTGTGGAAAAGTCACATTTTTCATTTTTAGTGGCTAGAAGTGTTTTGATTGATCTCTTCTAAAGTTTGAAGGGTGAATACCTTTTTAAAAATTTATAAAATAGGAATAAATATGATTTATTAGAATTAATATTAAATTAAAATTAATTAGATTAGATATTAATTTAATTTAATTTAAGTGAGTAGGACCTACAATATTACGTATATTTCTGACGATATTAAAAAATCTTTACAAACAATAAAAATTTGGAAAAAGAATTATATTAATAGTGATCTGATACTTAATAGTTGAATCTTTAATTCTATTAAAGTTTCTGCCAATTTAGGGTTAAATTTCAAGTTTACGAAATTTTTCACAACTCACATTTTGCATTTGTGATGGCTAGAAGTGTTTTGATTTATCTCTTTTAAAGTTTGAAGGGTGAATCATTGAAATACCTTTTTAAAAATTTATAAAATAGGAATAAATATGATTTATTAGAATTAGTATTAAATTAAAATTAATTAGATTAGATATACATTTAATTTAATTTAAGTAATTTAATTGAGTGAAGTGTTACATATATTTCTAGCGATATTAAAGGACCTTTATAAACAATAAAATTGAAAAAATGCATTACATTAATACTTAAATTATATATAATAGTTAAAGATGGATAGTTTTGAAATATTAAAAATCCTGGAGATTACTTCCTTTATTCATCCGAAATAAGCATAAACATTTAATTTTCCTATGTACCAAACAGTCTGTTATCGAATTTTAAATTTTATTAAAAATTAAACAATAAAAATTGAAAAAAGTATTACATTAGTACTTACATGATATTTAATAGATGAATTTTTAATAAAATTAAAAATTCTATCAATTCATGGTTAAAGATGGATAGTTTTGAAATCTTAAAAACCTCGGAGATTATTCCTTTTATTCATTCGAAATAAGCAGAAACATTTAATTTTCTTATTTACCAAACAGCCTGTTATCTAGTTTACCTATAATTCCTTGTGTATAGCTTTTCTAACTCAAGTTCCACCGCTTTCATCAAACTAGTTTAAGACGTGAAAAACAGCCAATTCCTTTTTGACACTCTATATGTGGAATGCTCTTACACCATATTTGAGAATGTTGATGCAAAATTAAGTCGTGATTAAGCTCTGATCGAGACAAGCTTCTTAGCCAATTCTCACCACTATTTATGCAAATGCAATAAATCCAAGCGAAGAATAATCTGTTACGATTTAGGATATATCAGACCAAATATAAACTGGTAGTTGAAATGAGAGCTACTGCTAACATACTTGTTTAACAAGATTAAATCTTTGATTGTGGATACAAGTTAACTGGTATGATCAGTATATGTGCACGAAGGCATATTCAGAGTTACCTAGATATCTTGTGTAGAAGTTACACTTGGAGCCCAGTCAGACCAATCAAATTAGTGCCACTCTTCTTGTTCAATTTCATTACTGAAAGGTAGCTTGTATTGGAGTAACTCATCCCTAGAAGGGACTTTGTTGCCCTAGCAACAATTAAATCAAAGACAATTTAAATTACAAAATCAGTGAATTGAAAACAATTTTCCTGAATTTGAAAATCTCACTTACTCACTCACCAACAAACTAAGGGAGAAGATGTTGAACAATAGTTTGAAATGCAAGAAATTAAATGAAGAAGTGTAATGAAAAGGTTGTTTCAATACAAATTCCATAAATGGTCACATGTTTTCCCAAGAGGTGCTATGAACAATCATTTACATTATGAATGGGTGTCTTTACCAATCATAGACATTATGAATGGGTGTCTTTAAGTCTATATAAGGCTGGTTTAACATCCAATTCATGGTTAATACACAATTCAATCTTTTCTTCTTCATCTTTATCATATTCATTCTTAATCGAAGTTCATCTTTGGTTCTCTATTAATTTTGCTGTCTTAGAGAACATTAGGTTTGTTGTATCCTAGAGGGAAATTTGTCAAAACCCTGCAGCAACTAGTGATTTTTCACGCCTCAAGCCATCCAACTTGAACCCACTTTTCTAACAATTTTAAGGAAATATTTTGCAATGGATTCAAAGAGTATCATGAATCAAGATTATATGAAGTTGGATCGTTTTCATGGCACAAATTTCATACGATGGAAGGACAAGATGATGTTTCTCTTAACTCCATTGAAAATTGCATATTTCTTGGACATGGATTTGTAAGATCTTTCAACCCCACAACCGGATGATAATGAAGCAACAAAAGTTGTACGCAAGAAGCAGGAAAAAGATGAGTTGCTATGTCGGGGACACATTCTCAACAATCTTTCTGATAGACTTTATGATTTGTTCACATCAATTACTTCACCAAAGGAAATATGGAGGGTTTTGGAGTTCAAGTACAATACCGAAAAGCAATGTGTGGACAAATTTTTTATTATGAAATATTTTGAGTTTAATATGGTGAATAATGTGTTTATAATAGACGAAGTATATGAATTACAAGTTCTTGTTTCCAATCTTAAAGACTTGAAGGTGGAAGTTCCTGAGTCATTGTAAGTAGGAGGAATAATTTCCAAACTTCCTCCTAGTTGGAATGATTATAGAAAGAAGCTTTTGCATACCACCGAGGACTTCTCCCTTGAGCAAATTCCGAAACATTTGCGAATAGAAGAAGAGACGAGAAGTCTTGTTAAAAGGCATGTTTCTGAAGTTGCAACAAAAGTTAATTATGTTGAAGGGAAGCAAGGTAATAAAAACGGTGGAATAAAGAGAAAACACTCCAATACAGCCAGTGCTCCAAAACTAAAGGCTGAAAATTCCAAGAAAGAAAAGACATGCTTTAATTGTGGCAAGAAGGGACACTACAAAAAGGATTGTTGGTTTCGAAAGAAACGAAAACAAGATGGTAGTGCCCAAAATACTAATAATGCAAATATGGTGGACTTTGGAACTAATGACTTGGTTGCAATGGCTTCGGATTTGCATATTGGTATGATCACTAAACTTCACATGGCCTCTAACAAAGTTACTAATGATTGGTGGCTTGAATCGGGCGCCACGATACATGCTTGCAAAAATAAAGAATTATTTAAGACTAATGAAAATGCTGATAAAGGCCAAGAAGTTCTTATGGGAAACAATGATGCCGCAAAGGTCTTGGGAAAGGGTAGTATAGAACTTGATTTTAGTTTAGGAAAGAAGTTGTTCTTGATTAATGTTTTACATGTACCCGAGATTACTAAGAATCTCGTTTCGGCCAATTAGGTTTGTAAAAAGGGGTTTAAGGCTGTATTAGAGGGGGAAAAAGTTATTTTGTCTAAGAATGGATTGTTCATAGGCAAAGGATATGCATGTGATGGAATGTTTAAGTTAAGCATTAATAATAATACAAATGTTTTGGTTTATATGGTTGACTTATTATTATCATTATGGCATGACAAACTTGCACATGTTAGCAATACAACACTTAAATTTATGTACAAACACGGTTTAACATCTTACAATCATAATGATGATAAAACTTGTGAAGTGTGCATTCAATCTAAAATGATTAAGAAACCATTTCCAAAAGTTGAAAGAAAATCTAAAATTTTAGAACTTGTTCATTCCGACATATGTGAATTAAATGGTATGTTAACAAGAGGTGGAAATAGATACTTTATAACTTTCATTAATGATGCATCTAGATATACCTATGTGTATTTGTTAAAGCATAAAGATGAAGCATTTCATATGTTTAAAGTTTATAAGATGGAAGTTGAAAACCAAAAGGGAATGAAAATAAAAGTTCTAATAAGTGATAGATGTGGTGAGTATTTTCCTCAAGATTTCTCAAAATTTTATGATGAAAATGGAATCATACACCAAACAAGTGCCCCATGTACACCCCAACAAAATGGTTTGTCGGAAAGAAAGAATCAAATTTTGGAATTTTGGTTGACATGCTTAATGCAATGTTAGTAAATTCAGGGTTGCCAACAAATTTGTGGGGAGAAACTTTGCTTACAGCTTGTCACATTCATAATAGAATTCCCACAAAGAAATTTAAAGTTTCTCCATATGAAGTATGGAAGAAAAGAAAGCCAAATCTAAGTTATCTTAGAGTTTGGGGATGCCTAGCATACTATAAAGTTCCGGATCTGAAAAGGACTAAATTGGGGCCTAAAGCACTCAAAGGTGTCTTTATTAGATATGCGGAAAATTCTAAGGCATATAGGATATTGGATCTAGAATCTAATGTAATTTTAGAGTCAAGGGATGTTGAGTTTATTGAAAACAAGTTTCATAATATGTCAAGCTAGTGGGGGTTTGGCTCTTTTCCAATCTCATTATATTGGAAACGTGTTGAACAAACTCAAATACTTGGACATCAAAGAAGCAAATACGCCATGTGATGCCTCATGCAAAGTAACCAAAAATATAGGTAGAGTGGTGGCTCAATTGGAATATGCTAGTGCTATTGGTAGTTTAATGTATGCTACACATTGCACTAGACCAGATATTGCCTTCGCAAGTTGTAAATTATCAAGGTACACTAGTAATCCTAGTCTGGAACATTGGAAGGCAATTGGGAGAGTACTTGGGTACTTGAAGAAAACTATAAATTACAGATTGTTTTATAACAAGTTTCCAGCCATGTTGGAAGGTTACATGGATGCTAGCTGGATAACTAGTGTGAGTGATAACAAGTCAACATCGGGTTGGGTGTTCACCTTGGGAGGAGGTGCGGTTTCTTGGGAATCAAAGAAACAAACTTGTATAACACATTCAACAATGGAATCCAAATTTATAGAATTAGGGGCTGCGGGTAAGGAAGTAGACTGGCTGAGAAATTTATTATTGGATATCGAGTTATGGCCCCAACCGATGCCGGCCATATCCTTACATTGTGACAGCCAAGCGACTATGTCTAGAGCATATAGTAAACTTTATAATGGAAAATCTATACATATAAGCCTTAGACATGAATATGTAAGGCAATTGATTTCAGATGGAATTATTGCCATCGTATATGTCAAATCCTGTAATAACCTGGCAGATCCATTCATAAAGGGTCTCTCGAGAGATTTGATAAAGAGCACATCAACAGTTTTGGGATTGAGACATATGAATTAACTTTGCTTGTAATGGAAGCCTAACTTTTCCTAGCACATCACTAGTCAAAAGTTCAATGGGTAACAACAAGTTATAAGCAAGGGACTAAGTACTAAGTTTGATCCTAAAAGAGTCAAAAGATTAGTAATAGAGGAGGGTGAGTGTTAAACACTCTTAATAAAGAGTTAAGAAGGAATAAATTCTTAACGGTCTTCACCTATATGAACATGGGAAGTGGTGCCGCTTCAACAAGGAATATATCTTGTAAATGTTCATGAATTCTAGGAGGTAGCACAAGGCCATAAAGTGCGGTTATTTAATGAACTTCTAAGAAGAATGAAGGTTTCATGTGTATAGCATTTCCTATTCTAACACCGAGGAATCTAGGTTCAAAGCTTCCGTGCCACCTATATTTCATTAGAACTTTAAAGTGCTTATACTAATAAGAGGTTCAAATCGAAAGATACCTCTTAAATGCATGAAATGTCTTTAATCTTGCATTACAAACTAAGTGGGGGATTGTTCTACAAACTAAGTGGGGGATTGTTGAACAATAGTTTGAAATGCAAGAAATTAAATGATGAAGTGTAATGAAAAGACATGTTGTTTCAATAAAAATGCCATGAATGGTCACATGTTTTCCCAAGAGGTGCCATGAACAATCATGTACATTATGAATGGGTGTCTTTAACAATTATGGACATTATGAATGGGTGTCTTTAAGTCTATATAAGGCAGGTTTAACATCCAATTCATGGTTAATACACAATTCAATTTTTTCTTCTTCATCTTTATCATATTCATTCTTAATTGAAGTTCATCTTTGGTTCTCTATTGATTTTGCTGTCTTAGAGAACATTAGGTTTGTTGTATCCTAGAAGGAAATTTGTGAAAACCTTGCAGCCACTAATGGGGGAAAATATTTCCTGAAATATAGTGATTTTTCATGCCTCAAGCCATCCAACTTGAACCCATTTTTCTAACAGAAGACATGTTGATGTTGATCACAGTACCAGCAATAACATAGAGAAAATTGAATTTTGTGGCATATAAGATCATCAAGTGTAGCCAATCCTTCTCCTTTGCTCCAACCATTATTAACCTGCTCACACAAAATGTCCATCTACTGTTGCATACTCGATAACGTCTCATCCTAAACAACAATGGCGTAGTACAACAAAATCTAACAAACACTTCTTTTCTCTAAATGACAAAGAATGAAAAGTTAGAAGTAAAATGACAAACTTGAAGATTCACAGTTTTTCAGAGCTGGGATGTAACACATTCTTGTAGGATTCGGCAATGGCAACAGTGATGAAATCAACTAGCTAGAATACCAACGGCTAGTTTGAGAAATTAGAGGGACCCACTAATATGTGAAATTAAAAAAACCACTCCCGCTTTGCATTTATCTTCCGAGGATAACCTATTTCAGATTTTCTGTCCTTGTACGGTGTAGTCTGGTTTTAACATTACGTAAATATTAGGGTTCAATTTATGTGATCCTAGGTATTAAAATTCAATTTAAAATTTTGTATAAACGTTAGGGTGTAATGTAACTGTTAAAATTAAAAATATACTTTTTACTAAAAAATATGAATTAATCATATTACTATAAATATGAATGTATTATACTGATTTTATCTAAGTTTGGCAAAATAATCTGGTGCGAACTATTCCAATTCGAAATCAATGGATTCAGCCTGAGTTAATCGACCTTTGGGTTGGACTAAAATTTTTTCTAATTTCAGATTTTGAGTCAAATCCAAACTCGAGCTCAAGTTGTCCTACTTGACCTGAATCCTAAAATTTTTAAATAAAACAATGTCATTTATAATTTTTAAAATAAAATATATTTAATTAGGTTTGAATGAGCTTGAACTGACCAAGTTCGGTCACCTTTAAGCTCAATCCTAAACCCTGGTAAGAGATTAATATATATTAATCGAATATAGTATATAATTAAATATAATTTCACAAAAAAATCAAGAGCTTCCTTTAGTTAACATTGAGAATATTGATTTAAAATTAAAATAATGAAATTGAATTAAGGATATTGTCAAAATTCAGACTTAAGCATTAATTAGAAAAATGATGAGAACCACATAATCTATAAATGCATAAGATTGATTTCAGTATAAGATAAAAAAATCTTCAATATAGACAAAAAAATATAGTTCTTTATTAAACTATTTAATTCAAATAGATATGTTTTCTTTAATTTATAGTTCAATAATATTTGAAATGTACTTAAATTATATATTTATATAACACTCCTCTTTTACTTAAAAATGTTTAAATTTGTATAATTATTTGTAGTTTATCCACAATAGGTAGGTTAAATCCTATTTAGAATTAAGATTCGATCTTCAATGAATATAATTGCTTCATTCTGATATAAGGAAGATTGGTACATGGACGATATGATTCAACATAAGTCAACGTCAACATACCTTAGTCGAAAATCAAAAGGAATAAAAGCATTACTCATCATTAGGATTTTAAGACAATTCACATTTCAAGGAAGCTGAGTGTCATTTTTTCTGCATTTATACAAAATTTCCATTTCAGGAAGGTCTTATTTCATCTAGTGATTGTTATTATTATTAGATGATGAAATGAACCATACAAGAAAAGGAAAACTTGCCGAGAAGTATATTTTATCTCTTTATGTAATATTGCATATGATCACTATTCTTTGAATTACTCTGGTCATTCCAGGTAGGAAGCAGAGAATGTAACATAAGAATGTTCTTGTGCTGCTTTCATGTTAAAAAGGGCAATTCGGTATATTAATTGGGGTGCTGTAAAGGGCAAAATAGACAATCTACAAACTTATTATAAATAACCATGCAATAATCGCTCTGGTATGCTTGGGGAAGTTGACTTTGTATTACATCCTCAATGAAAGAGACGGAGCGAAGGGAAGGAGACAAATTAGTAAATTAGAATGGTTTTTCTTGACAACCAAAGAACACTACAAGAGAACAATCAGGGCCTAGGGCCATTCCTAGCATTTTATAGGCCCTGGTCAAAACCATTAATAATATTATCAAGATCAATATTATCCAACATATCCTTCTCGATACATAAAATAGTTAAACCATTCAACTTTTTTTGTGACATTGATGACCTCAAGTAGGTTTTTAATAATTTTAACTTTGAAAAACTTCTCTCAGCTAATGCTACATGTTGGCCCCAAAATTTTTTTTAATTTATTAAGCATGATTTAAATGAATTACGAGGTATTGATAAATCAAATTTTGGAGTTAATTTGTTATGACAAGGTTAGTAGGATTTTATGACATGGGTAAATTGATGGAATTAAAGTGTTGATGTTGTAAGGTACATAAGGACATTTTTGGAAAATGACTTAAGGTTAAAAGAACCTAAGCTTATAAGGAAGGGTAAAGTGGACTTTTAGCATTCATTAAGGGTAAAAAGGGAAGAGAAAAATGTTGTCTTGTGAAGTGGAAGACCAAAAAACGTGAATTGGAGAGAGTGAAGTGAGAGAAACGAAAAATTAGAGGATAGAAGAGGGAGAGAGTGTCGTTGGCGAGAAAAGAAAGGAGAGAAAGAAAGTTAAGCTAGGGTTTGATTTTCTTGAGTTTAAAGAGTGATTTTAAAGTTGTTCAAGAAGGGCAAAGGGAAAGAGAAAGGGAAGAGCTTTCTTTAGAGCCAAGAATCTTATTAGTTGGTGAAGATTCAAGGTAAGTCAATTTTTAATCTCTTAGAGTTTTGAAGGGCTTTTGGTTCAAAGAGCTTGGGATGTGTATAGGTTTAAGTATTATAGGGTCAATTTCAAGCTTTTGGTTATGTGGATTCTCAAATTTGAATTCCTATTGAATGAGAACTTGAATTGTTATAGGAAACCAAGCAAGTCCGATCTAAGGGGAAGAGGAAAGACAACAGTGAACTTTGATTGTCAAGCGAATTAGGTGGGTAATGTATTTATAGTTATTGTGTGATCG
>JAOQMS010028071.1:0-15105 GCA_027563885.1 Erythroxylum longipes | reverse complement strand
TAAAAACACCAAGAATCTTGTTAAAGAAGAAGTATCGTGAAAGACCACAAGATGGCTGATTTTTTTATTAAACAACATATATGGTGGCATGTTAGGCAAGTGACATGTGTCACTTGCCACATGTCACTCTCTAAGGTCCTTACTTAGTTCCTTTTCAATAACAATTCAATTTCTACTCCAAATTTTTCTCCAAAATTCCAATGGCTCAAATCAATAATTCCTAAATTCATGTATCTAAATTTCCAGTGCCATTGGACAGTAATTTCCACTACCGGTAAACAATCAGTCTGCCATTTGGCATTTTTCCTAGTCCAGAAATTACCCCGAAATTTCCAGAAAACAATTTCTAAAATTCTCCAAAAATTCTCAAACCTCATTGACCCTCTCCAATACAATTTTTCAAGCACACAAATCACATTTATTCACAATCACATTTATTAACAAATATACCGGGAAATGTCATGAATGCATGTACAGTCATTTACATGTACAAAATTCACTATTCACTTATATGTGTATGCATGAACATGTCAAGACAATTCTAAGCACTTGTACATTATTCCAAATTACTATTTTACCCTTCCCATTAGGAATGGGATGTTACATCTTGGGTATGATCTCCTTCAATCAGGAGTGGTGAATCCTTTATTGGTTACTCAGTTACCTTCATATACCTCAAGCTGTACCTAATCACTACCCTATTAGTAACCTTTGAAAAGCACCGATGAATGGAGTCAAAACATAAGATCAGTATCCAAGATATCCTTGAGTACCTCAAGATGAAGGATACTTGCACCATTGTATGATGAGACTATCATTGACACCATAATAGAATATCTATATGATTGTCTCATAGTAGGTCAATCTAATGTACTTACTATCCTTATTAAGCATCCACATGTTAACTTGAAACAACTCATATCTACAGCTTATGAGATCTACTGCTTGATCTAATCAAGGAGTATAACATGTGTTAGTCTATACAGATTAATGATATCCCATCTCATTAATCCTATGACTAGGAAAAATTTAGATACTAACATAATTGCATATAATAAGAATCTCATTATCATGATCTTATAATGATTTCCTCCATGCTATATTTTGTATCAAGGACTTCATTAAACCAATTTAAGATCAACATCAAATCTATAAACGTATTAACATCAAAATAATGAGAAATGCCTTCATTAATCATAAAATGATTTGTACAATAAGTGCTAAAGGTGATTTCCTTTAGAGTACTAATCTAACAAACTCCAAGTTGCAATAAAGCCAATCAAATTGATATCTAATACCATAGGCATGTACATGTGACACAAAACTCTTTTGGAAAATAGGCTTAGTCAACAAATCAACTATATTATGATTAGTCTCTATCTTGACATCGTTTCTACTAATGATCTCTCTAATCAAATGTAGCGTATGAGTATATCTTACTTCTGATGAGACCTCAGTTCCTTTGCTTGCGCTATAGCCCCGTTGTTGTCACAATACAACTACACTAGGTCAACAATGCTCGGAACCACTTCAAGTTCTATGATAAATTTCTTGATCTAAACTACTTCCTTTGTCACTTCTGAAGCTGTAATGTACTCTGCCTCTGTCATCAAATCAGCAGTCATCTCTTGTTTGGAACTTTTCCAACTGACTACAACACCATTCAATGGGAATACACATCCAGAATAGGAGTTGGAGTCATCCCTATCAGATTGGAAGTTGGCATCAACATTCCCACTTACCAAATGATCACCTTCTTTATATACCAAGAATACATCTTTAGTTCTTCTCAGGTACTTAAGGATATTCTTGAGAGCCACCTAATGAACCTCACCAAGGTCTGACTGATATCTGGTCATAACAATTAGAGCATATGATATATCGAGTCTAGTATATAACATAACATATATGATTGATCATATAGCCGAAGCATAAGGAATCAAACTCATACGAGTCTTCTCATCTTATGTCTTTGGAAACATATATTTAGAGACTGTAATCTCATGTACTATGGGAAGATAACCTCTCTTGGGCTGCTCCATGCTAAACCTCTTTTGCTCCTACTGTCTTCTCTTATAAGAAACTCTTTCTCTAAAAAGACAACATGTTTTGAAATAAACACCTTTTGTTTCGAAACATGGTAGAATTGACATCCTATAGTTTCCTTGGGATATCCTATAAAAAGACACTTGTCTAATTTATCTTTAAGCTTATCTGACTAAATCCGCTTCATATAAGTAGGACAACCCCCAAACATTCATATGAGAAAAATAGGGTTTATTGTTAGTCCATATCCCATATGGAGTAACATCAACTGACTTGGATAGGACTCTGTTTAATACAAAAACAGAAGTTTCAAGTGTATACCCCTAAAAGGATTTTGATAAATTTGCTAAACCCATCATAGACCTCACTATGTCTAACAAGGTTCAGTTTCTTCTCTCAACTACACCATTATGTTGTAGTATGTAAGGTGGAGTCCACTGGGACAATATTCCATTAATCCTGAGTTAATCCAAAAACTTTTAGCTTAAGTATTCACCACCTCGATCTGATCGAAGTGATTTAATACTTCTCCCAAGTTATTTCTCAACTTCATTTTTGAATTCTTTGAACCTTTCAAAGGCTTCAGACTTGTATCTCATAAGATACACATACCTATATCGAGAATGATCATCGATAAAGGTAATGAAGTACGCGAAACCACCTTTGGCATGTATGGACATCGAACCAAATAAATCAATATATATTAGGTCTAAAAGTCCACTAGTTCGTTCACCCTTTCCCTTAAAGGGTAACTTAGTCATCTTGCCTAATAAGCAAGATTCGTATATGTCATATAATTCATAATCAAATGACCCTAGCTACCACACTTGCGTAGTTTAAACATGCATCTCTCACTTATATGGCCAAGGAGATAATTCCATAAGTAAGAAGATTTCATATTATCTCATTTTACTCTTTGTTATTATTGATATTTAGAACTAGATTAGACATATCTAATACGTATATACCATTGCACAATGTACCCAAAACATATAACATTCCATTCAAATAAATTGAACAACCATTGTTTTTGAAATTTAAATGGAATCTAACTTTATTAAGACTAAAAGCAGACATTACATTTTTAGTCAAAGCAGGTATATAAAAACAATTGTCCAATTCTAGTACAAGCCCACTAGGGAGGGTCAATACATATGTGCTTACAGCTAATGCAGCAACTCTTGCTCTATTGCCCATTCGCAGGTCTGACGCTTCCTTGTTAAGTTGTCTACTATTATTGAGGCCCTTCATGTAAGTACAAATGTGTGAGCCATAACTATTATCTATTACCCATATGTTGTTATCAGAAATAGTATGAATATTAATAACATAAATACCTGAAGTAGATGGGGCATCAGATGCCTTCTTCTACTTTAAGGACTCCATATAGGCCTTACAGTTTCTCTTCCAGTGGCCATCCTTGCCATAGTGGAAGCATGTTCCCTTCGAGGCAATCTTCTTTGCTTTTTTGACACCTCCCTTAAGCCCTACAGACTTCTTTTTCTTAGAACCATAAGAGTCTACCATCATCACAACCTTGTCCTTACAGAAAGATGGCCTAACTGGCTTGAGTGAGTTGACCAGCTCGGGAATTGTGCTGGATATATTATTCATCTAATAATTAAGCACAAATTGTGAGTAACTATTCGTTAAACCCATAAGAATTAAGTCAATACTTAATTCTTGATCCAAAAGAAAACCTAAGGAGGCCAACTGCTTAATGTAGCCATTCATCTTCAGTGCGTGCTACACTGGAGCTGTCCCTTCAATCATCTTAGACCAGAAGAGTAATCATGAAGTCTTGAACCTTGCTTGCTCATTAAAGAGCTCCCTAAGATGATAGACTATGACATGAGCATCCATAGCCTCGTGCTACTTTTGCAGCTCTGGTGACATAGTTGCTAGCATAATACAACTAGCCATCTCGCCATCATCGAGATGCTTCCTATATGTCCTCTGATCATCATCAGAAGCATCAGTAGCAGGGGATTGGGAAGTGGTTCTTCCAAGACATAACCAAGTTTCTCAGACTTGTTAATTATTCCAAAGTTCCTGAGCCAGTCAAGGAAGTTTGGTCTAGTCAACTTATTAGCTTCCATCAATGACCTTAGATTTACATTAGTACTCATGGTGTTGACACGGGCAATAGCAACCTATCGTCAAATAGAGAGAAATTAGATTGTACTTAAATGCATGTCTATAAGGACTTTAAGAACACGCATTATGGCTGCCACTATTTTCACAATTTCATAACCCTCAACATAAATTTGAGAGAACTCGTAGAGAAATTCTCCTAGTGGGTTGATATCCAATATCCTTAAGAATGACCTTGGGTTTGCGCAATATGCCACTTTAGTTTAACATACCATTTGCATCTCTAATGCAACTATCAAATCTAGTGCTATTAACTGTTGATGTGTGCACACTCATTGGGCTGTCAACTCTTGACATGTGTTCATCTAATGTAAATTACCCAACTTTGCCTCTGTCCACGTTGACCTTAGGTTTTCCCAATAATTCTAACTATAACATGACTCTGGTTCTGGCAACATTAAAGGAAGGCATTAGTTTTAATATTATGAGGGGTTTGACTAAGGTCTCATTTAACTTGGATGATCTTATACATACAACTCATATATATATATATATATATATGTATATATATATTCATATAGTTACATGGTATGATATAGACTACCCAATCAAATTGGGCCTAAACCCATAACCATCCATTATGCAAGCCCTCACATTCTCCTAACCATGCATTCTCTAACGCGTATATGTAAACACATCATTTTGGTTATGACATCTTATGGATCCTAACATGGAAAGCCAATCCAACACTTGGATCTAAGCTTGATCCAACACTTAGATTTACTATTTTACTTTTACTGACTTTGCTAAAATTACTAATGTATGTTGTTTCAATTGGAATTAATATTAATCTAATTAACATGAATTCCTAATTCTAGAAATGAATTAATAATTAATTTACCTTAAAATAATTATTTGATGTCCAAAATTAAACAACTTCAATTTTATCATACATGCCAATTTTTCTAATCTTACTAGAAAATCTATTGTTTTACTAAAATTAATTTATATAATTTCCATTAATTTCCAGAACATCAAATAATCATTCCAAGCATCTATAGGTCGTTTCATGATGATCAAAATAATATAGGAATCACTCAATAATTATCATGATAACCGAAACACCGATAAGACACCAAAAATGACAAATCTGACTTCTAAAATTTTCTAGCAATCAAATTTCGAGCAAAATCATTTAGGCATTCATCAACCATCAAATTAACACATTTTGAATCAGATAAAAATATTTTTAAGGTTCTGGAACCAAAATATAAACCTACAAAAACATCAAACAAAATAGATCCTACAATTTTTGGAAAACTATCCAAATCTGAAAATTTGTTTGATAAAATTATTAAAACATTTTAAATAATTCTAAAAAAATTACAGAGGCATAAACATATCCCTAATATATTCGAATAAGTTTTCCAGAATCAAATTCCACGAAAATCATATGTAACCTCATCAGTTTAGCCAAAAGACATCACATGCCTAGCAGAAAGATAAATTTCATGCATGTTCTTATAAAGTCGAAATTAAATATTTTAATCACATTAAAAATATTTTCAATCACACTGAATCATTAAAATACATCTTATGAACAGATTAGTAAAAGAAATTCATGAGATTTTTTTTCTATAATTAATTTCAAGCAAAACATTACAGGAGCCTAAGCTGTCACAACCATGAAAATAGTTTTCTCATGTCATGTATTCTATATCTAACAAGGCACAAGATGGCTTTGGTACCACTATTAGGTTCTGATCATTCATCTTATACATAATATATATATAATATATACAAAAAAATAAAACAAAACCTCAAAAGCCAGATCTACTCATGCATATAGATATAGAAAAACAAAAATATGAAATGTAAGATGTTTACGTACCTTTCTGACGATCTCCTTCGTTCTTTAATCTTTTCCATGTTGGGTTGTTGTAAAGCAAAACAATCAATGCAAACCGTCTCTAATGAAAGTCCAAATAAAGATAGAAGGATGAAACCTCACTAGAAGATGGCTAAAATTATTTCTTTGTGCTAGCAAAGATAAGAACTCTTGAGAGAATTAGAGAGAAAAAGTGTGTGTGTAAGAAAAAGAACCTATCTTTTCTCTTTCATTTTGTTTCTTAAAAAAGATGCACGAAAATCATCTCAATTTTCTACACCGTTTGGCCTTCCATAACACCCATCACTAAAGGAAAGTTATGGGAAGTTAATGATCATGAATAGCATGCATTAATGGATGTTATGGGATGTTAATGACCATGAATAGCATGCATTAATGGAAGCCAACAAGACTTGTTTCTAATCCATTCCATGCAACGTTTTTTACCACCATCATGTCGCGATACAATCTCGAAACACTCTTTCATATCTTGAATCACCATTTAAGATCATTTTATGCATCCGTCGGATCTCCAATTTGTGTCACCCATTAGGTTGCCGGATATGTTAACCATTTGAATTAACACTTAATTCAAGTAAGTTAAGATCGGTATCTAGCAACATGTTAGAACCCCAATTGACTAGAAAGTCAGTGGTTTGACTATAAAACCTTCCATACACAATGTTGTCATGCAATTTGTCCTTGCAGCATCTAAACCTTACTTAGTTTAGAGTATTGGCAAAGAGTTAACTCCTACTAGACTAACTACGTCACATTTAGTCCAAGTGATATTAGATCATGTCCTGAGGATCTCATTACTCTATGTATCATTGAAGACTCTCTTCACGACACATAGCTGCTTTAGCTAGAGACTCCTGAGTAATGACCCCAACAGGAGGCCATGGGTATCATCTCCTTCTATTAGGAGTGGTGAATCCTTTATTGGCTAATCAATTACCTCTGAATACCTCAAGTTGTACCTAATCACCACTGTATGATTAACTGTTGATGGTAAAACCTATCTACTTATTTTATGCTAAAAAAAATGTAAGTGAACGGGTCATGACTTGTAATAAAAAGAGCGGATATCGATCCCACAAGGATTGATGCCTAGACACCGCTTAATTTAGACACAAATTTATTTAAGAAACTAAATTATGAAATGAAAATAATCTAAAAAATTAAATTAAAACTAAAAGACTAATGTAAACAATGGACAATACCGCAATTGCAAAAAATCTGAATTCAAGAATATAAATGCTAGAGATTAATTTTTCCTTATTTTTTCTCCTCCTATTTTATTGATTGAAATGTCTCTCACCCTAGATTTCTGAATGTACTAAGTACCCTATCTCAAGGTGTAACTATTTTCCCTAATTAAATTAACGAGAATTGATTGAACGACATCAGATAGGTACTTAATTATATCCAACGATCATTCAACTAGCATTTTTACACACTAGGTGTCTGACATCAAAACATAATAAGTGACCTATTCATTACTATAATGATCTCAGGTTAAAGGAAAAATCTACATTTAAATCCTTATAAGAATATCCCACTTGACAATTCATAGGTAATATTAACCATTAGGAATTCTTAGTTTGGTCAATTTAATGATCATATCTCCATATGCATCATCTATATATGTAACTTAGTAAATGAGATCTACTAATATCTATGCAATAGATACTATTACATACATATTGATCTAACCGGATCATTAAAGTCCTTATCTAATGATCCTACGATCAAGAGCACTTTTAGATTAAACCTTAAAGGCTTGACTATCATTATCATAATCTCTATTATGATGGAAAGTGTATAAATTTAATCAAGGACTTATCATATTAGGATAAAAGCAATAAACATATTATGATAATATAATCATTTGCTATGTTATTCAACATAGTTAATAATCACAAAATAAAAGTGTTCAATCAATTACATAACGATTGGGTTATGGGCATAATTCCAACATTGAAAACATTAATTTGAATGGCTGCATATACGTTCATGTGTCTAACACTTGGACATTTTCTTCCATCAAAATGTATTCATGTGAGATGTTTAAAAGCCATGCACGTTTATAAACTAAAAACCATCTTTTAAAACCATTGAATGATGAAGTGCATTAGTGAACCACTCATTCATTCTTTAATGATAATGGAAAGCAAAACCAATGCATTCTTTCCACACATGGACGTTTTCATCAGTCAAGGTGTTCATGTTTAAGGTGCTTTAAAAACTAGCCACTAACACCATTGAATGAAAAGCATAACAACGTACTCTTTCATTCTTGAATCAAGAATGCAAAAGAGTCCCACCTTTTATTCTTTAATTAATAACGATATGTGTGCCTCTTCCATTACAATACTTTCATTTTTTAATAACAAGCATAACCGAATGTTTCTATTTAAGGTTCTTAAAACTAGCCAACAAAACATTTCTTAATAATAGGCATGATCGAATCCTACATCTATGTAGGATTCGGTTTTTCTCATACTTAATTTTTTTAATTTTTAAGTTAATTAATCTAATTAATTAAATCAAAATCCAGCCCAACATTAAATATTCCTTTGGGCTTATAATTAATAATTATTAGTGTAAGCCCAACATTTAATTATATGCTTAAACCTAATTTAATTAACTCTTAATTAAATTGTTCCGGTCTTATTGGCCCGAATCCAATTTGTCCATTTCTCTCCAAACTGTCTCATTTTCTTTCCGATAACCTCCATTTATTTTTCTTACTTTCCTTGATAACCTTCCCAGAAGCAAAATGGGGAATCTAATTGGACTTAATTAATTTAAGCTCCAATAAGCCCAGAATTAATTTAATTCTCATTAGAATTAATTCCGACTCATTAACCAGATGTTATTCCACTAAAGACACTTGACTGAACTCTTGAATTACTTAAAATTATGAGAAAACAATGTTCAATCGCAAACTCTATCATGAACCATATTATAGCCATCCGCACAATAAAGGGAAAAATTGATGTTTTGCCCTTATGTTGGTTTTACCTTCTAGATCTCCCGTTTCACTCTACATGGTGACTAACACACAAGATCTAATCTTGGTGTTAAGACTTGATGGGTAGCTAGTCCATCAAACAACTAGCGCAAGTTTAATCACCAATCTTCGTAAAACATCTAGAAGTGATGATATCCCTATAAACTCTTTATTTGAGTGAATGTTTCCTAATGCAAGTTTTAATTAATAATTCCAACATGTGGACATTAGATTGATACATCGTAAAAATCCATTCCAATCATATCAATAATTATAACGAAACAAACATGAGTTCACCACTCATCAAGATTGTGGTTCGTAATAAACAAATGATAAGGTGTATGTTTTAAGATTAAAGTAACAATCTATTTTATTTTTCAAAAAACATACGTGATTCTAGGTTCATTTAATAGTGTCATTACCAAAAGTCAACTATTATAATAATTTGAAACTTATCATTCCCTTGAAGTAAACTCCTTTACTTACACTGAGGTAAATTGTAACACTACAGTCTAAACCTTAATCAAGTGACCAACTTGATTATTCGACTATGACTCAATTAATTTATATTATAATAATCTACATGTTTCCTATACATCTCCATGTATATGTATATTACTTACGAAAGAATCTTGGTACCTTATGACTAGTTATATAATGGTTAGACAAATAAAACCAAATTCTTTTTTTATTAATAATAAATATTTTTTATTACAATATTGTAATTGGAAGAAAATTAAGTTATATGTAAATACACTTGCTTTCCAGGGCACTATATTTACATAAACCTAACAATCTTCTATTTGCCCTAAAGCAAGTTTGACATATCCTTCATTCCTATGCCTTCTAGGTGACCCTCGAAGCTCTTCTGTGATAGCATCTTCATGAATGGATCAGCAAAGTTTTTATTTATAGGAATCTTTACCACATCCACCTCACCACGTTGTATTATCTCCCTTATGAGATGATACTTTCTCTCAATATGTTTGGCGACTTTATGGTTCCGAGGTTCTTTAGAATTAGCCATTGCCCCACTATTACCATAATAAAGTGTAATGGCCTTTTCGTCCTCAAGAACTACCTCTAAATCTTTTAAGAACTTACAGAGCCAGACTGCTTCCTTTGCTACATCACAAACAGTAACATATTCAGCCTCCATAGATGAATCAGCAGCACAAGATTGCTTGACACTCCTCTAGACTATGATTCCACCTCCCAAAGTAAATATAGAACCAAAAGTTGATTTCCTTGAATCAACATCTCATTGGAAATCAAAATCTATATATCCTGTCAAAATAAGGTCACTTCTAGAGTAAACAAGCTTTAAGTTCTTCATCCTACAAAGATACTTCAGTATGTACTTGACCGCAATCCAATGCTCCATTCCTGGATTAAACTAAAATCTACTTACCAGTCCCACTACGCAACAGATATCCAGTCTAGTGCAAAGCATGGAATACGTTAAAACTTCCTACTGCCGAAGCATATAGAGTGTTGCGCATGCGTTTGAGCTCTTCTTGGTTCTTAGGTGCTTGCTCCTTTTAAAGTTTGATTCCACGTCTAGTAGGTGTGAAACCCCTCTTGGAATCCTGCATGGCAAACTTATTGAGCATGTTCTTAATGTAGGTGAGTTAAGATAAGGCTATCTGCTTGTTCTTACGATCCCTTATAAGCTTGATCCCTAGAACATAGTTAGCCTCTCCCAAATCCTTTATTGAGAACTGTTCATTCAGCCATCCTTTGACCGTAGATAACATTCCTACATCATTCCCAATGAGCAGAATGTCATCGACATATAAAATTAGGAAAGTAACCATGCCTTCTTGTATCCTTTTATAGACACAAGGCTCATCTAGGTTTTATATGAACCCAGAGGTTTTGATAGGCTTATCAAACCTAATGTTCCATGACTTAGATGCTTGCTTAAGTCCATAAATAGACCTTTGCAACTTGCATACCTTACACTTATTACCTGAATCAACGAATCCTTCTAGTTGGGGCATATAAATGGTCTCATCAAGATCCCCAATAAGAAATATGGTCTTGACATCCATTTTCCATATTTTATAATCGAAATAGGCTGCAATGTCCAAAGAATTCTGATGGACTTAAGTATGGCAACCAGAGAAAAAGTCTCCTCATGAGTATAGCTCTTAGCTACCAATATAGCTTTAAAGGTCTCTACCTTTCCATCTGATCCTTTCTTCCTTTTAAAAATCCATGTACACCTATGGCTTTTACACCTGGTGGTAGATCTATAAGGATCCAAACTTTATTGGCATATATGGAATCTATTTTCGATTCCATTGCTTTGAGCCACTTTTTCGCATCAACGTCATTAATAGCCTGTGTATAAGTAATGGGATCCATTACTTCTTAATCTGAGATGGCAATTATGCCTTCTCCTAAACCTAGATATCTCTCTGGTTGTCTCATAACCCTCCCACTATATCTAGGTACTACTTGACGTTCAGGCTGCTCTTTGAGTTTAACTCTTGAATCCATTTCGACATCTTGTTATGCTATATCCAAATCAACTTTTGGTTTGGATGAAATAGCTAACTCTTTAAGTACTATTTCACTTCTTCCTTTATGATTTCTCACAAATTCTTCCTCCGGGAATGACGTATTTGTTGACACAAATACCTTCCTGTCCTGAGGACTGTAAAAATAGTACCCTCTTGTACCTTTAGGATATCCTACAAACAAACATAATTCTGACCTTGGTTCCATGTTTGTGGATTTAGGCCTTAGAACATGGGTTGGGTAGCCCCAAGTCCTCAAATTCCAGAATGAAGGCACTTGTCCAGTTCACAACTCCCTAGGTGTTTTAGACACCTATTTGGATGGAGCAAAGTTAAGAAGATAAATTGTCGTTTGTATGGCATATCCCCAGAATGATTCTGGAAGGCTAGCGTAAGACATCATTGACCTTACCATTTCCAATAGAGTCCTATTCCTCCTCTAAGCTACACCATTCTGCTAAGGTGTTCTGGGAGCTGACAAGTTGGAAACAATTCCATTGTCAATTACGAATTGTTGGAATTCTCCGGATAAGTACTCACCACCTCGATCTGATCGAAGTTGTTTTAATGACTTGCTAAGCTACTTCTCAGCTTCATCTTTCAATTCCTTGAACCTTTTAAAGGATTTACTCTTTTTGTGCATCAAATACAGATCGCCATGTCTAGAGTAATCATCTATAAAGGTTATGAAGTATTCATCACCTCCTCTAGCTTTTACGTTCATGGGCCCACACACATCGGTGTGTACCAGGTCCAAAGTAGATTCAGATATGTTTCCTTTGGAAAGAAATAAGGCTTTGGTCATCTTTCCTTAATACAAGACTCACAGGTGGGTATTGCACCATTGTCTAAGCCCATAAGGATCCCATCCTTCGTTAACTTATTAAGTCTTTTCTGACTGACATGACTCATCCTTAAGTGCCATAGATATTTTGAATTAATGCTAAAGTCATTGCAGTTTCTTTGTTTTATTAATTCTGAGGTGTTTAGTGAGCCAGTCATAGGTTCTATAGGGTAATAGACACGTGACAAGTGGTATCAGAGCCAACCTGTTCCCGATTCCCATATCCCGCCAAGCACCCCTTGGGGTGGGATAGGCAGGAGGGCCCACCTATGATGAGGACGTCACGGGATTGGGTAGGGGAGAGTGTCATGTCCCTCATGAGATAGGCAATAGGAAGGGTCCTGGCTTATAAGCGTAAGCGCTGCACACCCCACTATGTGTATCTTTTGGGGAGAGGGTAATGAACACGTGACAACATTACAAATAAAATCCTTATTGTCATATATTGAAACAACTTTTTCAAAATATAAGGAATAACCATATTTTATTAAACAAAAAATAGAAATCATATTCCTTACAACCATTGGGATGTAATATACATCCTCTAAAAATAAACTATGACCACTAGGAAAGTCTAAGGTAACTACTCCCATTGCTTTTGCCGAAACGTAGGATCTATCCGCTATCTTCACTTGAAACTAGCCTTTAGATAGTCTATTCCTTTGCTGAAACCTTTGTATCGAATTGCAAACATGGTTAGTGGCTCCTAAATCTAATATCCAAGAATCAAATGAATCTGCCACATTTCTAGTTCCTAACAAACTTAGGAAACCCATACCTTGTTTACTCTTTAGGGTCTCAAGGTAGACTGCGCAATTTCTCTTCCAGTGGCCCTTCTCACCACAGTGGAAACACTTTCCCTTGGTGCCCTCTTTGGCCTTCTTTTTCATAGGTTGGGCCTTGACCCCTGTTTGAGCCTTCCCTTTCTTTGTACCCTTCTTCTTTTTCTTGCCCTTACCCTTAGGCTTAGAAGAAGATGCCATATAAGCCTTTGGTCTATTAGCCCTGATATTTAATATCTCCTCCGTATTCTGAAGGGTGTTCATCAACTCACTCAAGGTGTAATTGTTGGCCCCAGGTCTCGATTCGGACTTCATGGTGACCACGCTCCATAATTGGGATTTAATGAAATAATAATTAAATAAATTTGGGAACATAATTTAGTTAAAGGCAATGCATGGTGGGACATTTTGTAATGCACAATTAGTAATAAAATGTCATAATAAATTAAAATGGGGCTCGGATAACACATATAATCACTTAGAACTTAACCACTAAAATATTTTTGTCCAACATTTGTAATTGTTATGGCTATGACATAAAAATGTCACAACCATGAATTTTCCTTAGAAGTGTCACAGCCATGACACAATAATGTCACAGCTGTGACAATAGCATGAGAGATGTCACAGTTTATGGTCACAACCGTGACAATGGGTGATGTCATGGGGTGAGGGAAACATGCACGTGCGTGAGAGGAGTTAACAGAGTCACAGGTGTGAGGGAGAAGAAAATGAAGAAGAGAGTCGCGACATTCCAGCCGCTCTTCCTCCCTTTAAATCATCATAACTTGCAACCCAGAAATCTAAAAATTACAAACTTTATGTCCTTAGAAAGCTAAGAAAAAGATCTACAACTTTCATGCAGACACTTTTGTGTAATTTTGCCTAGATCTATTCAGTTTACGCCCTTAAAGTTTCATACTGCATTTTAACCCTTATTCACTGTTTTCATTCATTTGGTATCAACATTTTTATATATATGCAAAACTAGTAACTGCAACCATAAGACCCAAACAGAAAAATTATTCCCAGCTACAATGTCAATGCAACAGAAAAGAAAATTCTACACATAAACATAAGAGAATTTCTGCAACTTTTACTATAAACTTTCAATGAAATAAAGTCTTAGCACAACTTTAAATTTCATATCCAAACCAAAATAGTAGCACAATACAAAATACAATCATTAATGTTTAGGCTTAATATGCTTCTAAAGTACCAAAATTGATATGAAATAACTAGTTAAGTTACAAATGTTAAAGATCATTGAAGTCTGCAGAAGTTTTGCAAAGTTTATTGCTGATCTGCTTTTTCTTCACCTGAGGAGTGTAAAAATAGTGGGGTGAACTAGAAAGCTCAATGGCTAATACATTTACAGACAGCGATAACGAACCACACACATTCAAGTATATATATATATATGTATGTATGTATATAAACAACATGCTAAACTTAGTAGATCACATTCAAAATTTAAAACTTTCACATATATTTGAAACACATTACCACAAAAATCAGCTCATATTTTCCATTCAATCATCATAAAATATCATTGAAACATCTTCCATATCTAACAATTCAGGATGCAATAACACTAGCTCGAGAGAATCCCATAAAATGAAATAGCAAAATCGATGTTTACACCATGAGCGAAATGAGTCCATTTTTTCAGAGCTCATATGCCACAAGCAGACAGCCGGGAAAAGGCTTTAAGTAGACATGCAAGTGATGAACGAAATGGCATCTCTCTTACCCACATAAACAGATTTCAGATGCATACATATTAAAATCATATTTTTCATGCTTCTTAATATTCTATTTTTCCTTAGCATAAAACATGATATAAAATCAGAGAATGTTTTTCCCACATTCACAATAAGTCAAGACAAACATTAATAGCATTCATACAC
>JAOQMS010027962.1:0-15118 GCA_027563885.1 Erythroxylum longipes | reverse complement strand
TGAAGAGTACCACCAAGAGATGGAGATCATCATGATTAGGGCCAATGTTGAGGAAGACATGGAAGCTACCATGAGAACATTTCTCGATGGTTTGCGCCCTAAAATTGCTTCCATTGTAGAGCTGCAAAATTTCCTTGATATAGATGAGTTGTTACATAAGGCCATTATGGTAGAAAAGCAATTAAGGATCCAAAATGGTGCTAGATCGAGTTCTTAGAAGAAAATCCTGAAGGAGTCCAAAAAGTTCTTCAAATCCAAGGGAGACATCAAGCCAAAAGAGAAAAGTAAGCCTAAATTCTCTACTCTAAATCCTAAGGGTAAAAATGACTCTAAACCCTCTTCTTCTTCCAATCCTTCTTATAAAGTTAGGTGTTTTAAATGTCAAGGTTTGGTCATATTGCTTTGCAATGCCCTAACAAAAGAACTATGATTTTTTTTTGAGAATGGTGATGTTGCTAGTGAAAATCAAGTGATGATTTTGATGTGTGCCTCCATTGACGGACGTTTCTAATGTTGATTGTGATGCTGAAGTTGGTGAAGCCCTTGTGGCTGGGTGTGCTCATAATATCCAACCAATGGAAGATCTTGAAGAAGAGCAACGTGAGCACATATTTCATACAAGGAGTCTCATTAATGGTAAAGTTTGTAGCATGATCGTAGATGGTGGAAGTTGTACTAATGTTGCTAGCACTTTACTTGTTAACAAGCTTAATTTGCCTATTTTGAAACATACTAGACCATATAAATTGGAATGGATAAATGATTGTGTTGAGGTGAAAGTTACCAAACAAGTGATGATTGCATTTTCTGTTAGAAAGTATCATCATGAAGTTTTTTTGTGATGTTACACCTATGTATGGTAGGCCTTGGCAATTTGATAGGAAAGTTAGGCATGATGGATACAAAAATTGCTATTATTTTCCTTTCCATGGTAAAAATATTATGCTGAGACCTCTTAGGTTGATTCAAGCTTATGAGGATCAAGTGAGGATTGAGAAAGAATGCAAATTGAGAGGAAAAGAAAAGAAAGAGAGAGAGGTCAAAAAGAAAGAAAAAGAGAGCAAAAATAAAACAAGTGGGAAAAATCAAGAAAAGAGAGTGACTTTATTTGCTGGAAGAAGTGAGATCAAGAGAGCTTTAAAATGTGAAGAATCTTATATACTTTTATATAAAGATGTTTTCTTAAATATTAATGAGCTTGATCCATCTTTTCCGTCTAGTGTTTTGTCTTTGCTGCAGGACTTCAGTGACTTATTTTTGGAGGACATTCTCGATGGATTGCTTGCTTTGAGAGGCATTGAGCACCATATAACTTCCTTCTCGGAGCTTCAATTCCGAATGGGCCTGCGTATAGAGCCAATCTAGAAGAAACTAAGGAGATCAAAGATAAGTTGAAGAGCTTATAAAAAATGGCTTTGTGAGAGAAAGCTTGAGCCTGTATGCTATGCCGGTTATACTTGTTCCTAAGAAAGATGGCAAATGGAGAATGTGTGTTGACCGTAGAGCCATCAATAAAATCATGGTGAAATATCGTTATCCTATCCCTCGTTCAGATGATATGCTTGATGAGTTACATGGTGCTTATATATTTTCTAAAATTGATCTTAAAAGTGTATACCATCAAATTTGCATGAAAAAGGGTGATGAGTGGAAAACTGCTTTCAAAACTAAGTTTGGGTTGTATGAGTGGTTAGTTATGCCTTTTGGCTTGACTAATGCGCCTAGCACTTTCATGAGTTTGATGAATTATGTGTTTCGTCCATTTATTGGAAAGTATGTGGTTGTCTATTTTGATGATATTCTAGTATATTCCAAGAGTCTAGATGACCATGTGAAACACTTACATGATGTGTTTGGACTTTTAAGATAAAATTGGCAATTAGAGAATGGCCAACTCCTAAGAATGCAAATGAAGTTCAAAGCTTCCATGGCTTGGCAAGCTTCCATCGGAGATTTGTGAAGGACTTCTCTACTATTGCTGCCCTTTTGAATGAATTGGGAAAAAAGAATGTGATTTTTAAATAGGGTGATTCACAAGAGGTTGCTTTTAACACCTTGAAAGAAAAATTGACCAATGCTCCTCTTCTTATTCTTCCTGATTTTTCTCAAGTTTTTTAGATTGAATATGATGCTTCTAGAATAGGCATTGGTGCTGTTTTAATGTAGGATTCGAAACCCATTGCTTATTTTAGTGAAAAACTAAGTGGTGTTGCTTTGAATTACTCCACTTATGATAAAGAGTTGTATGCTTTTGAAAGGTATTTAGAGACTTGGCAACATTACTTGTGGCCAAAAGAATTTATCATTCATTCTGATCATAAAAGTTTGAAATTTCTAAAGTCCCAGGGTAAATTGAACAAGAGACATGCTAGGGGGTTGGAATTTATTGAAACTTTTCCTTATGTTATTAAACATAAACAAGGGAAAGAAAACGTTGTGGTTGATGCTCTTTCTAGGAGATACTCTCTTGTTACCTCTATGCATGCTAGATTACTTGGATTTGAGATGTTGAAAGGCATGTATGAATCTGATTGTAACTTTTCAAAAATTTGGAAATCTTGTGAAAAACATGGTATTGATAATTTCTATAGATTTGATGGATTTCTATTAAAAAAAGATAAACTTTGCATTCCATCTTGCTTTATGCGCGAATAACTTGTTAGATAGACACATGGTGGTGGATTGATAGGTCACTTTGGTGTTGAGAAAACTTTACCTCTTTTGCATGAACATTTTTATTAGCCTAATATGAGAAAGGATGTTGTTTCTGTTTGTGCTAAATGTATTACTTATAGGCATGCAAAATCTAAAGTTTAATCACATGGTTTATATTCTCCCTTATCCATCCCCTCTTATCCTTGGGTTGATATATCTATGGACTTTGTGCTTGTATTGCCTAGATAATCTAGTGGAAAGGATAGCATCTTTGTGGTGGTTGATCGATTTAGCAAGATGGCTCACATTATTGCTTGTTCTAAAACCAATGATGCGATTCATATTGCTAACTTGTTCTTTAAAGAGGTTGTAAGATTGCATGGGTTGCCAAAGACTATTGTGAGTGATAGAGATGTGAAATTTCTTAGTTACTTTTGGAGAACTCTATGGAATAAACTTGGCATTAAATTCTTGTTTTCATCCTCAAACGGATGGCCAAATTGAAGTGGTAAATAGAACTTTGACTACATTGTTGCGTGCGATCATCCAAAAGAACTTGAAGAATTGGGAAAAGTGTCTCCCACACATTGAGTTTGGTTATAATCGTGCTATTCATTCTTCTACTCAATTTTACCCTTTTGAGATTATTTATGGGTTTAATCCTTTGACTGCTTTTGAAATTCTTTCGTTGCCTTCTAATGAGTTTACTAACCTTGACGATATGAAAAAGGATAAATTTGTGCAGGAGTTGCATGCTAAAGTTAAGGCCAACATTGAGAGGAGAAATAAGCAATATGCAAAGCAAGCCAATAAAAGATGAAGGTGTGTTATATTTGAACCCGGTGATTGGGTTTAAGTGCATTTGAGAAAGGAGAGGTTTTCGAAATAAAGGAAATCTAAGCTACAATCAAGAGGAGATGGCCCCTTTCAAGTTTTAGAAAGGATTAATCATAATGCTTATAAAATTGATTTGCCTAGCTCCTATGGTAATGTTAGTGCTACATTCAATGTATCTGATTTATCCCTCTTTGATGCTGTAGATTCGAGGATGAATCCTTTCAAGGAGGGAGGGAATGATGGAGAACCATGGGTATGTGAAAGATAAGAAGAGAAGCATACAGGGTGTGATCCGCCTCAAGGAAGCCTAGGATATGACTTACATGGACATGAGCTTGCAAAAGAAGGCTTAGCAGCTAAAATTCGATCAGATTTAAAGTCTGAATGTGCAAGGCAAGGGGCTGAACGAAATTCCCATATCAAAGGCCTAACATTCAAGTCTATTGTTCCTAAAGATCCATTATAAGATGTTGGACGCCTAATGACAAGAGCTAGGGCCAAAGCAGTTAAGCAAGCATTGAATTGTTTGATCCAAGAGGCATTGTCTTACTCAAGAGATAGAACCCATATTGTTGAGTCAGATTTCATCTCATAAAGGTCCAAGAGGCATTGTCTTACTCTTTAAAGCCCAATATGAAGTGTCTAAAGGTCCATATGAAGTCCAATTGGGAGAACTAACTTAAAATTCCATGTGAAAACTATGTGCCACTTAAAAATAAAGAGAAGGACGTGATCTATAAGGTCCAATATGTTTAGATCATGTTTTAATTAGTTTCCTTTTTGTTTTCCTTGAAAGAAGGTCATCTAGTCAACACTTTTATAAGTTTATTTTGTTTCTTTTTAGGGATTGATTTGTTTCCTTTCATTTATTTTGTTCTTTAGTACATTAAGTTAGGAAGTTTTCCTATAAATAGTCACCTTCTATGTACTTTGGAAGAGCATTTTTCATTTTAGAAATACTATTGAGTATTATTGGGAGCATTTTTGCTTTCTTTGTATTCTTTGAGAATACTTGACTTATTAAAGGAGTGGTCTTCCTTTGTGGCGTCCCAAGGTTAGAGTTCTAAGAGACAAGTTCTATTAGGGTTCTTTCCATTGACCAACATTCTTACTAGGGTTCTAAGAGACAGGTTCTCTTAGGGTTATTTCCATTGACCAACATTCTTCTAACCCCTTTTCTCTTTGTGTTATATTTCTATCTTTTGAATTTTGTTTCTTGTGCTTTCGTGTGTATTTGATTCTAGTCGCTCTCGGGCATAGTGCCATCTTGTTTAAGGTTCTCTTGGACAAGTTCCTATTGGGTTTCCTATAAGTTTATGTATAAGAATGAATGGTTATGAGTGTAACATCATGACTTTAAGTAAAGATACATGACTTTTTGCTAAAGGATGTGTCCCTTGGCTGAGAGTTATGATGTTTCTCCAGGAGACATAACTCTTGGAAGAGTCATGATGTTTCACTAAGACACATAACTCTGGGAAGAGTCATGACTCTTCTAAGGCACCTTTTGGTTGCCTATAAAAGGAATTTCATAGTTTCTTTGAGTGAGTTTTTTCTTTAATAGAATACTACACTCTTCTCCCCATCTTTTAGTCCAAAACACTCTCTTCTTTCAAGTTTTCATTCATTGATGCACTCTCCCACAAAATAGTTGTTAAGCTTATTAAGAGCATTATGGGTGAACCATAAGGATTGTTACTTTGACAAGTTAGCAACTCTTCCGACCTTAGTGCATTGTGACAAGATCAGTCTACTTCATCCATTCCAACCACGATGAGTTGGAGAAGAAGGAGAAGCCATATTGGATCTCCACAAGGGAGGAGAGAGGCAAAACATCAAGCATACAAGGAGTTTTTCGCTACGTTTCAAGTTAGTATATCATCCTACCCTTCTTAGTGACATGCGTAGGATCTTGTATCAGAGCCAATTTGAAAGCATGATTTGAAATGATTTTATGATCATAAAATTGACATACTAATATGTTGGTATCTATTTTTTAGTGTAATCATTATAATGGCATGTAAACGTATTTGTTGCTATATGTTATATGTGTGATAGTCGCCATGCTAAATTGAAGGCTTTATTGAGAGCATGTTTTGTTAAACAATGAAAGCATGTTGAAATATTTCTAATTGAATGCTATACGCATTTCTTTTGCGATGTTTAGCATGAAATAGTTATTTCTCATGCATGTTGCTTGATTAAGTATTGTTGTAGTAGAAATGCACCTATATGTAATAATTGCATAAATGTAGATGGCATGTAAGAATATTGTTGATGAATCAAATAAAGACCTCAAGCTTGATGGAGATAATTATTCCATTTGGCAACAAAAAGTTTAATTCATCTTAAATGAGCAAGATACACTTGATGTGCTCTTCCATACGGTCGAACCACCATCGGTGGGTGGAAACTCTAATGTCTATGAGGCATATAAGAAGAAAGATTATGTGGCCCATGTTACTCTCTTGAGTACCATGGTCGATGAACTCATGATGGATTTCTCTATGCTTGAGTTGGCCAAAGCCGTATGGGATTATGCTAAAACTACGTATGGAAATGTTTCTTTGAAGAAGCAAAGAGCTATGATTCTCAAGTTTGACAATTATAGTAAGAGGGCTGACCACACCATGAGTGCCCACTTACTTGAGATGTCATGCATGATTCATCAACTCAAATCCACTGGTGATGTGCTCACTGATGAGCAACAAGTTCAAGCAATAATCTGTTCCTTGCCTGATGAGCAGTGGCAATTGATGAAGGTCAATTTAAGCTACAACCCTCAAATCAAGTCATTTGATGACATTGTAAGGCACGTTCTACTAAAGGCAGAAGTGATGGCCATCAAGAACCATTCAAAGGCATATGTTGCTGGAACTCCCTACAAAAACAAGTTCAAAAAGAAAGGAAGGATCGTCAAGACAATGGGAATGGTGCCACCTTGAAAAAGTTCAAGAAGCATAATAAAGCCAAGTTGAAGTGCTTCAATTGTGGAAATAGGGGACACTTTGTAAATGAGTCCAAAGCACCTCCTAAGATATATGATCCCTTTTTTACTTAATTTGTTCATGTTGTGTCGTGCACGTACTTAACTGAATTTGATCTTAGTTCGTGGCCTTTAGGAAGTTGCCAAAGGGAGCAAATCATGTTTCTGTGTGGAACAGTGCAACCCTTGAAGTAGAAGGGATAGGAACTTATAGAGTTCCTCTAAACAATGGACATTTGTTTTTAATTGATGTTCTATATGTACCTAAGATTTGTAGAAACTTGGTTTCTATATGTTCCTTGTTAAAGTTTGAATATTGCTTGAATTTCTTTAATAAATCTGTGGATATTATTAAAGATAATGTATTCGTGTGTTCTTGTTTAGTAAACAACGGGTTGTTTGAATTGAACGCAAGTGTTGCTACTTTTAGTTGCTATTTAACTGAGATGACTTGGTATGAGTGTTTGGGACATATTGGACAAGAAAGTATGAATAAGTTGGCCACACGTTGCTTACTTGGATCATTGTCCAAGGTCACTATACCAAGTTGCCAATCATGTCTTATTGGTAAGGCCACAAGAAAGCCTTTTGTAAGGCAACTAGAAGTTAAGAAGCTTTACAATTAGTTCACTTTGATCTTTGTGAACCAATGAGAATTGTATCTAAACTTTGGTTTAGATACTTTATCACATTCAGGAATGATTGTACTCAATTTACCCATGTGGTCTTACAAATGCACAAGTGTTAAGCATTGAGGTGCTTTGAAACATACGTGCACTTAGTGGAGAATCAATTGGTTAAGAAGATCAAGTCATTGAGGACTGATCGTGGTGGCGAGTACATGTCAACTAATTTTAAGGCATTTTGTGACCAAAAGGGCATTGTGTGGCAACTTACGCTTCTTTGGACTCCACTACAAAATGCAGTAGTCGAAAGGAAGAATAGGACTTATGGATATGGTGTGATCTATGATGGCTAAGCCAAACTTGGATATTACCTATTGGGGCGATGCATTGCTTAGTGCAACATATATTTTGAATAGAGTGCCTTCTAAGTCTGTTGATTCTATGCCATACTAGTTATGGTTGAAGAAAACCGCTAACTTAAGTTATCTTCTTCCTTGGGGATGTGCAGCTTATATACATGCTACAGATCACACTCTTGGGAAATTAGGCCCTAGAGGGAGGAAATGTGTCTTCCTTAGTTATTCTGAACATTTTAAGGGGTATGTGTTCTTGGACATAAGTCACAAGATTGGAAATGTCTTTGAATCAAGAAATGCCAACTTTGTTGAGGATGAGTTCCCTAAAGTTGGTGAATGTTTTGATTTAGATGCATTGGTTGAGACCTTTGTGCAAGGTCAATCTAGTGTTTTCGAAGCACCATTGTCTACACCTTCTGTGGTGGAAGTTTGTCAACAAAAGGCTGTTCAAATGCCTCCTACATCCCCACTTGTTAATGAACAACAAGAATTTCTTGATGAGCAAGTTCAAAAAGGAGTTGAGGGAGTTCAAGAACCATATGATTAGGCTATAGTGCAAGATCATGATGAGCATCCTCTCATGCCTAATTTGAGACGTTCAAATAGGCAATTTAGACCACCAAAAGGATGGTGGATTGTGGAGGGAAGTGAGGCAAACTTGGTGTCATCTGAGATTGATGAACCGAGTAATGTGCAAGGAGCTCTTAAAGGTGTTCAAAAAGAGAAGTGGCTAATGGCAATGCAAGATGAGATGAATTCGATGCATCTCATTAAGGTTTTGGACTTAGCTGAATTACCTCTTAGCCGAAGGGCTATTGGGAAAAAGTGGGTTGTCAAGATAAAATTGAATTCTGATGGCACCATTAAAAATACAACCCCCGATTGGTGGCCAAGGGATTCACACAAAAGGAGGCTCCAAATTTTAAAGATACCTTCTCTCCTATTGTGAAATTCAATCCTATCAATTATTACTTGCTATTGTGGTTTATTTGGAATTGGAATTGCATCAATTGGATGTAAAGAACACCTTTTCTCAATGGTGATTTGAGAGAGGAGATTTACATGCAACAACTTCAGGGGTTTGTTAAAGAGCACAAAGTATGTAGACTTAGGAAGTTTATATACAGTCTTAAGCAAGTTTTAAGACAGTGGTACTTGAAGTTTCATGATGCAATCACAAACTTTGGTTTTGTGATGATGCATGAAGAACATTGTGTTTATGTGTACACTTCTGAGTCCAAATTTGCCATTATGACTCTATATGTGGATGACATATTGATAGCAAGTAATGAGTTGAGTTTGTTGAAAACCATGAAGGGATGGTTGTTTTCCACCTTAGACATGAAGGATATGAGAGAAGCTGCCTATATTCTTGGTGTTAAGATCCTCAGAGTTTAAGATGTTGGCCTTGTCTCAAGAACCTTATATTGATAAGATTCTTGCAAGGTTCAACATAACAAACTAAAAACCAAGGAGTAAACCACATGCATATGGTATTGTAGCACTCAAGAAAAGGAGGAAATGAAAAAGGTCCTATACTTAAGAGCCATTGGAAGTTTAATGTATGCCATGTTGTGTACACGACTTGACATTAGCGAAGCTGAGGTCTACTAGCAAGATATTCTTCTAACCATGGAATCGAGCATTGAAAGTGTTTGAAAAGGGTCCTTAGGTATCTCAAGGGTACAAAGGACTATTGGATTGCTACCAAGGAGAGAATCTTGGTTTGCATAGCTACACTGATGCTGACTAGGGTGATGATCATGTTTCGTGCAAATCTACATCTGGCTATGTCTTCATGCTAAATAATGGGGCTATTTCTTAGAGTAGCAAGAAACAAACTTGCACAGCATTGTCAACAATGCATGCTGAATTTGTTGCCAGTGCCTCGGCTATGCAAAAGTACTTATGGCTTGGAAATTTTATTCGACACTTGGGGTCAGTTGTGCCTTTAGAAAGGCCCATAACTATCTATTGTGATAGTATGGCAGCTTTGGCTTACACTAAGAACCCTGAGTATCATGGAAAAACTAAGCACATTAGCATGAAGTATCATTTTGTTAGAGATGCAATAGAAGAGGGACAAATTAAGTTAGAGTACATATCTACAGACCTAATGGTGGTTGACCCTATGACTAAGCCATTGCCACCATTTCATTTTTCTAAACATGTAAAGGCAATGGGTCTTTGTAGATTATGAAATGTTGGTATAATTTTCTCTTTCTTGTGTCACACATGAAAGGCGTTTGATAAATGAAAAGTTGTTGGTGCATTTCACATTGAAACCACAACAAAAATGCATGTGTCGATCATAGGCTGAGGTTGGTTTTCTCACATGAGCCATTCGCCCTTGCATCTTTACGTAAGATCAAGGATGGGACCGCTAAAGTCTTGAATGTATGTTATCTCTTAAAAGGGATATGTGACTTGTGTGTCATACATTTAAGTGGGATTCATGAACCAACACATGATAACTTTAGTCTTATAGTCATCTTGATTATGAATACATCAAGATAAGGTGATAAAGGTCATCAAGTTTGTATGTCCACTCATACATACTATCCTATGATTTCATTCTCAAGAGTGAGAATAAGGAGTATTTGATGGTTGTTTGACATGTCCTCCTATTATTGAGAATAATAGGAGTTACACATCTAAATGTTTTAAGAGGGAGAATTGACACACCCCTTCAAGTGGGAGTGTAGTAAAACATTTAAGGATACGTTTAGGAAACATCAAAGGGATGTGTTCCAAATGTTTCATAGTTAACCATGAAATCGACCAATTGAAGAAAATAATCAAGTTGTCCCTTGTCTTGCTTGTGTGTGAGATTTTTAATTCAAACCCCTTAGTGACTATGGCTTGCTATTAGGAAATTGAGGATTATTATGGTCTTCCTAATTGGTCATCTAAGGTCTCGGGAGAAATAGGACTAGAGTATCCTCCTTTTAGATGATCTATTTTCTTAAATTTTCTAGTAGTTCGAAGCTAAAGGAAAGACATGAATGCATAAGTTTCTTGCATAACTATAATTGCATGAGTTGCATAACTATGATAGCATATGTAGCACACTATAAGCGATACACAATCACGTTATTTAATCTTGGTGCCACGTATTGTTTTGTACAATATGAAAGATTGAATGTGATTTGAGAAAGAAACTAAGTGCACTTGAGGTTTAATACATTCATGAATTTTATGAGTTAAAACTCACAAAGGAAACTGAATGTGATTAAACATGTGCTTCAATATGTCTTAGGTTTGAAAGGCATAACTTGATTTGTTCAAGTAAGTTTGATTTTTTCAAACGTGAGGAGAGTGACGATCTTTCAATGTAGGTTTAACAGCCACAATGTAAAGAGATTTTGTTTATTTGCCTAATGACGCACCCACAACTCAAAATTATATGCTTCAACCATTATTTGTTTTCGACTTTGTCTATTAACTTGTTGAGTATGTTCTGTTTGAGTGGGAGCATTTTTAAAAAATATATCTTTGTGCAAATGGGAGCTTGTTGGAATTTTATAGCTTAAGTGCTATAAATTCCATTTGACGCACCAAGATATATTTGAAAGTGCTTGGGTTTCATGTAAGGAGCTAACCCTCAGCTCAAGGGAGCTCAATGAAGCTCATGTAAGCTATAAATGGCTTGACATGATTTTCCCTTAGCTTAAGTGTCCAAAGCTAGCTTAAGGTGAGCTTATTAAAACTAGTTAATAGCTAGAAAGGTGGGGATAAGTTCAATTGAACTCAACTGAGATTACCCAGCTCATCTTTGGTTTTTGGGAATTAAAGCTAGCTATAAATGTGTTCACACTAGTTAAGCTAGAAGAGCTAATTAAGGAGCATGAGGTGGAGTTGAAACCTAAAGCTTAATAGGCAAAATTGGTGGTGCTAGATGAAGAAATCTAGCATTCTTGAGTGCACAATGGACACTAGGGTGTACAATAAGCTGTAGCACACCATAGTGCAACTTCACATACATGCACTTAGAGTGCAAGTTCATTGTCTCCACATAGATACATGGATTCGTCCAAGAGGTTGAAATTGACCAATGGGAAAGATTCATCATGTACCTTGCCTTAGAATGAACATACATGACACCCTTTCACCAAGGTATGTGAACTTTGGATGAAAGGATATATTGTTTCGGCCAATGGTTGTGACCATTTGGCCAAAAAGGGGTGCATGTACAAGAATGAATGGTCATGAGTGTACCGTCATGAATTTAAGAGAAGATACATGACTCTTTGTGAAAGGATGTGTCCTTTGGTCAAGAGTCATGATGTTTCACTAAGAGACATAACTCTTGGAAGAGTCATGACTCTTCAAAGGCACCTTTTGGTAGCCTATAAAAAGGAATTTCATAGTTCCTTTGAGTTAGTTTTTTTTCTTTGACTGAATACTACACTCTTCTCCCTATCTTTGAGCCGAAAACACTCTCTTCTTTGAATTCTTCATATGTTGAAGCACTCTCCCATAAAATAGTTGTCAAGCTTATTAAGAGCGTTATGGGTGAATCATAAGGATTGTTACTTTCACAAGTTAGCAACTCTTCTGACCTTAGTGCGTTGTGACGAGATCAGTCTAATCCATCCGTTCCAACCACGACGAGTTGGAGAAGAAGGAGAAGCCATAGTGGATCTCCACAAGGGAGGCAAAACATCAAGCCTACAAGGAGTTATTTTACTGCGTTTCAAGTTAGTATATCATCCTACCCTTCTTAGTGACATGCATAAGATCTTGTATGATTAAGAAATCATGAGATTTCTTGTTTGAGTTATGATCTAAAATCAATAGGAAACTATCACACATAGAAGATATAGCAACAAATACGTTCATATGCCATTATCATGATTGCACTAAAAAATATATACCAACATATTAGCATGTCAATTTTATGATCATAAAATCATTGCAAATCATGCTTTCAACCTATCTCTGATACCATTTGTTGATTTTAGATCATAACTCAAACAAAAAATCTTATGATTTCATAAGCAAGCAAGATGCTACGTATGTCACTAAGAAGGGTAGGATGATATACTAACTTGAACCGTAGCTGCTAAATAACTCCTTGTATGCTTGATGTTTTGCCTCCCTTGTGGAGATCCACTATGGCTTCTCCTTCTTCTCCAACTCGTAGTTGGAACGGATTAAGTATACTGATCTTGTCACAACGCACTAAGGTCAGAAGAGTTGCTAACTTATGAAAGTAACAATCCTTATACCCATAACGCTCTTAATAAGCTTGACAGATATTTTATGGGAGAGTGCTTCAACATATGAAGACTTGAAAGAAGGGAGTGTTTTTGACTCAAAGATAGGGATAAGAGCGTAGTATTTGGTCAAAGAAAAAAAAACTCACTCAAAGGAACTACGAAATTCCTTTTTATAGGCTACCAAACGGTGCCTTTGAAGAGTCATGACTCTTCCAAGATTTGTCTCTTGTCGAAACATCATGACTCTTCCAAGAGTTATGTCTCTTAGTGAAACATCATGACTGTTGGCCAAGGGACACATCCTTTGGCAAAGAGTCATGTATCTTGACTTAAAGTCATGGTAGTACACTCATGACAATTCATTCTTGTACATGCACCCCTTTTTGGCCAAATGGTCACAACCATTGGCCGAAACAACATGTCCTTTCATCCAAAGTTCACATACCGTGGTGAAAGGGTATCATGTATGTTCATTCTATGGCAAGGTACATGAATCTTCCCTATTGGTCGAATTCAACATCTTGGCCGAATTCATATATCCATATGGAGACAATGAACTTACACTTTAATTGCATGCATGGGAAGATGTATTATGGTGTGCTATAGCTCATGGTACACCCTAGTGTCCTTTGTGCACTCAAGCACGCTAGATTCCTTCATCTAGAATCACAAATTTCTCCCATTAAGCTTTGGGTTTCAAGTCCAACTCATGCTCCTTAATTAGCTCTTCTAGCTTAACTAATGTGAACACATTTATAGATAGCTTTAATTCCCAAGAACTGAAGGTGAGTTGGGGTAATCTCAATTGAGTCCGATTGAGCTTATCCCTAACTTTCTAGCTATTAACTAATTTTAATGAGCTCCCATGAGCTCACCTTAACTAGCTTTATACACTTGAGCTAAGGGAAAATCATGTCAAGCCACTTATAGCTTGCATGAGCTTCATTAAGCTCCCTTGAGCTGAGGGTTAGCTCCTTACATGAAACCCAAGCACTTTCAAATATATCTTGGTGCATCAAATGGAATTTGTAGCTCTTAAGCTATAAAATTCAAATACCAAAATTGTACACATTACAATGGTTAAATGATAGTGGTGTTGTGAAGGTGAATCAGCAAGTATTACTTTATTTCTCCATTGGTAGATATAAGGATGAGGTGTATTATGATGTGGTACCTATGAAAGTTGGGCATATGTTGTTAGGAAGACCATGGCAATATGATAGGAAGGTGATTCATGGTGGGTTCAATAACCATTACTCTTTGAGAATGGATGGACAAAAGTTTAAACTCAGACCTTTATCACCAAAGGCAATTTTTAAATACCAAATGTTCATAAAACAACAATATAAAGTCTTGCATCTTCATTGACTATAACTTTGGCGAGGGAGCAACACAGATAGAAAAAAGAAAATGGTGCATTGAGTGGTAAAATTAAGAGTAATTGGAAACACAAAGAGAGAGAAAACAAGGAACAATTGAGTGGAAGAAAAATGAGTATTTATGCAAACTCTAGTGATGTGAAGAAATCACTAACATTGAGGCAGATCTTACTTGTCCTTACGTACAAGGATGTTTTGATTACTTCTAACAAAATTGATAAGAATTTATTAGTATTATTGATGATCTTTTGCAAGAAAATGAAGATATCTTTCTTGAAGAAATTCCTAATAGTTTGCCACCAATTAGAGGAATTGAACACTAAACTGATTTTATTCAGGGAGAGAGCATACCAAATAGGCCAGAAACCATGAAGAGATCAAAGGAATCCAAAAGCAAGCAAGTGAGTTTATGGAAAAAGGATATGTTCGTGATAGCTTGAGTCTGTATGTAGTTCCTATTTTATTAGTGCCTAAGAAGGATGGTTTTTGGAGAATCTATGTTGATTGTCGAGCCATTAATAAAATCATAGCAAAGTGTAAACATCCTATCCCTAGGCTAGATGATATGTTGGATGAATTTCACAGTTCATGTGTGTTTTCAAAAATTAACTTAAAATCTGGATATCATAGAATAAAAATGCGTGAGTGTGATGAATGGAAAATAGGTAGAGTTTATTGAATCCTTTCCATACATCATCAAGTACAAACAAAGTCAAGAAAATGTGGTCGCTGATGTTCTTTCTAGAAGGTTTACTCCAATTTCTAATCTTGATGCAAAATTATTAGGATTTGGGTACATTAAAGATTTGTATAATTCTCACCTTAATTTTGTTAACGTTTATGGGGTATGCACGAAAGGGGATTTTGGCAAGTTCGTTGATAGGTGTGCATTAGGATATGTTTTTATAGGTAATTGGCATGTGTTTTCTAGAATAATTGTTGTTTATTGTTCTAGTTTAGGATTCATTTTGCATGTTTTCATTAAGTTTGATTTCCATTGTTGTTCTTGTGTGTTTGATGCTAATTAAGGGTAAGAATTGACTATTTTTGTGTAGGA
>JAOQMS010027952.1:0-15119 GCA_027563885.1 Erythroxylum longipes | reverse complement strand
ATTACTTATATATTATTTTGAAATTGATACATTAGGATTAATAAAGTGATTAATTCATTTTAAGATTAATATAAATACATACATGTATAATGTATATATTATGTAAATATGAAAAATAAAATAAAAAGTTTAAAAGGTATAAATACATATATGCATAATGTATATATTATGTAAATATGAAAAATAAAATAAAAAGTTTATAATTTATGAATTTTAAAAAATAAAAATAAAAATATTAAAATTTTCTTAAAAAATTTAAAAATATATTAAAAGCTCGGGCTGATTAAGGTCCGATGGGAGGACTAGACGGGCCGGGCCACTGGCCTGCCCATTCTGGCCTGCAAGGGCCGTGAGCTTGACCCGCCCGCAAAATTTTTTCGACGGGCCAGGCCGGGCCATCGATGGCCTAGGCCAAGCTCGAGCCGAAGACATGCCTAATAGCATATGGTCACCACACATCTTGTATTGCAATTAATAGCATCGATGAAACCTTTCAAGGAAAGTTGAAGCATTGATTGGGTATGGCTAAAGCAGATCAAATTTGCTTAAAGAGTCTAATAGTTGATTGGTTTTGGAGGATGAGATTGTTTCTTCACGACCGAGGAGCCCACATATAGATAGCTTACCCTAGAGTTCTTCACCACCTTAACGTTCGAAAAGTGACATTAAACCTAGGGTATGGAGAATGCAATTCAATTTGGAGTGATCGAGGAGATGCACGATATGAGCTTCACCCATTTCTCATTATGCATGGGCCTATATATGAAGGACTTCGTCACAACGGAAGGGTAAATAATTACCAGTGCGCTTCCCATGAGGAGTTAATAAGAAGTCATTGTGGTGCACCATTAGTAAGGAGTGGTTGTATTAGCCCGTAAGGTCTAAAGAAACACAATTGGTATCTCCTATGGTGAGATACAAGCACACACTAGTTAGTCAAGTGATAGCTAGAAGAGGAAATACACCGAAGTGGTGGGGACATCAGACATGTTCTATATCTATAGTATGGTAGAGATAACTCCCATCCACCTCAGGTAAGGACGGATTCACAAATTTTTTTGAGTGGGGGCAAAATATTTAAAGCTTTTTGAATGGAGGTAAATATTTAAAATTTTTTTTATGAGATAAAAAATTAAAATAATAATATTTTTATATAAAATTTTTTTGAAGGTAGTGGGGGCAAGTCCACTTGCCCCCAACGTGCATCCGTCCCTGACCTTAGGTACACCTTAACTTCTTTCTTTAATAGGAATGTCAATTTTGGCTCGGCTCATTCGGTCCGACCCGGCTCGGCCCATCCGGTCGGACCTCGTCTCGCCCAATCCGAGCCTATTTTTGGCCCAGATTTGGCAGGCTAAGGGCAGGCCACCGCGGTCCGACAAAACGACGTCGTTTTGTTTTGTATTTTTTATATTAAAAAATAGAACCCGGATAGCGGGCCTGTCGGCCCATCCGCTGGCGGGCCATCCCTGCCCGTGCGGCCACAGGCCTGCCTGCCGCCTGCGGTTTTTAAGGCTGAGCCAGGCCGGGATGAGGGCAGCCCTGACCCGGCCCGGCCTATTGACATCCTTATTTTTTAAGCATTTGGTCTATGACACCTAATTACGATCCATTTTTACGGATTTGTATAAGACAAGATTGGTGTGACGTATGGGACTGTTGGAGAAACTGTTTGGGATGACGTCAGTGAGGCAGATGGTATCCATTACTCTCAAGACGCAAAAAGCAATAGGTATAATATTGAGGAGGCTAGGTTAGTAGGTACTGGTCTGCACCTAAGTGGGAGCCTAGCAACTTGCAGTTGCGGTTAGAGTAGAAGGGGATTGCCCCAATATCCTGGAGCAACAATAAAGACAGCATCCCCTAGAATAGCTACTAGGAGAGCCCAATCACTGAGACAACTCCTTAGAGAGCGCTGGAACATTTAGGAGACCATAGACACCTGCACATTAGGATCAATTAAAGATTGTCCTATTAAAGAGATAAATGGGGGTCAATTTATGAGCGCAATGCACCATCTGAAAGGAATAATAGGAGTTGAGAAAGCATGTGGTGCGGTTGAAGGCATATGATCCATGGATGAAGTAAGTACTTATTAAGACCATAAAACCCCTCGAAGTGGCGGTACCACCTCCACCGACAAGATCCGCCATATTGTTGCCAAGTCCTTAAAAATTAGATGCTCGAGCTACTATAGAGATAATAACTCATAACACCTGAATATGAATGCCCCTATTGCACCTGTAAAGACCTAGGATGTTTAATATGGCATTTTGTTTATTTTGTCTTTTATTTTTTAACATATTTTTTTATATTTTGCTTTTTCATAGTAATTAGCAATGGATTAGCCCTGTTAAATTCATAAGATGTTGTTTATTTTCTTATTCCTTTTATTATGAATATACTAAACCATAATTATATAATTGACCTATGTTTCGTTTATTCTCTTCCCATTGTTTAATGTTCTGTTTGTAAGGATTATAAAGGATATACATCATGCATCAAATTTGAAGTTCTAGATAAATTAGGGAAGTACTAGTTCATTTTACTTTTTCTCTACACATGTATTCTTTTATGTGATTTTTTGTGTACATTAGGGATAATGTACATTTTTAAGTATGAGGAAGGGGTATAGTAATTTTATAGATTTAATGTTGACTTAAGCTTATGTTAGTTTTTATTCATTGATTCTTCTTTATAAAAATCTTTGATTTGTCAATTCCTATCTTGAAACATTTTTAGCCATTATGAATTAAGGAATTAAGTTAGAATAAAAAAGGAAGAAAACATGATTAAATGGATTTTTACATATTACAGTATCAATTTGGACGAAAGTGCATAGAATTTTTCACACTTGAGCTTAAATTATGAGATTATGAGCATATAAGTATTATTATTATTATTGTTATTATTATTGTTGTTGTTGTTGTTGTTGTTGTTGTTGTTGTTGTTGTTGTTGTTGTTGTTGCAGCTGTGTGACTATCATACATAATGGATGATTTTAGGCCTTGTTTTTATTATACATATTGAGACCATAATTTTTATATTAGAAGCATTGAGATGATAAAGGCATTTAGATTACATCCTCGTTAAGCCTTTTTCTTTAATTTTAACATACCTTGTTTTTATTTTAGCTGTAACCAATTTGAGCCTTAACATTTTTCTTTCTATTATTTTACCTTTAATACAAGCCAATAACCAAAATTTCAATGTTAGCATTATATTTATTTTTTCACCCTGAAGGATTATGCACATGTTGTTATATCTTCCCATGTTTTACTTATCAATAATTCATATATTCTCCTTATCATTGCAATATTGTTAGCATATTATTTCATTTGTGATTGCAAGCAATTGAGATTAAGAAATTCAATATTATAGATCTAACATAATTGAAAGGACTTGCATGTAAACCTAGAGATAGATCAACATTAATCCTTTAGATTAGGGTCAAACCTAATAATGAAATTTTAGAGATTTTAATTAGAAAAATATTTCAATTCCCCAAATCCTTAGATAGATATACATCATCATCTTTAAAATTTTCTTAGAAGCAAGAGAGTTAAATCTATAAAAAGTGATGAGTATAGACTATTAAACAACAATAATCATCCTGTTGAATACTCTATATGGTTTGCTAGTTAAGGAATAACCTAAAAATATTCTTCCATCATCTTTAGAATCAATCTTTCCCAAGTTATCCTTAGTGTTAAATAATATAGCTCTTCGAACCAAAAAATTTGAAGTAAATAATCTTTGGTTTCTTCCCATGCTAAAGCTTATATAATGTTTTTTACAAAGTTGGTCTTATACAAACTCTATTTGAAATGTGACATGTAGTTACTATAGCTTTCTTCCAAAAGTAGTTGGGAGGCTATACTTATTTATGATATTCCAAACCTTATCTTATGATATCTTTTTTTTCCTCAATAACTTAATCTTATTAAGGGATCCTTAAGAAGAGAAATTGTAAAAGATACAATTTGCTTCAACAAAGACTTCAAACATTTTATTCTCAAACTGCTCACTATGATCACTTATAATTGATGCAACAGAGAGTTCCTATTCGTTTTGAAGTCTCTTAAAAAAATTAAAAATTGTCCCAAACCATTCATATTTTCTAGCTGAAAATTACATATGGACTTATTAAAGTATTATATTATTATAAGAGCATTAAATTACCACCTAAACTAGCAACTCTAATAAGACTAAAAAATTTACAAAAAACCTACAAAAGTTTAGTGAAAGTTACTGACCTTTTGCTCTTACATAAGCTCATATATTGTGTTCCTATTTTACAAGCTCCACACTCCTTGTCTTTCTCAAACTTGATACTTAGAAGCCCATTGACAAATTGTTTGGCATTGAGGTTGGATATGAGATCCATGCTTGTGTGTCTAAGTATCCTATTCTAAATCCGTGCATCCTCACTTGTAGAAATTAAAAACTTCATATTTTGGTCAAAGAGATCAATAAGATAAATTGTGTAAATATTTCCTTCTTAATTACCATAACTTTAATATTATAGTTAACTACTTTAAATAAATGCATAATTTTTCCTAAAATCATAATTTATAATCTTTTTCATATAGTTACCCACATTTAATGAATTAAGCTTTAACTCATCAACTTAAAGAATATTATCAATTAAAGTGTGATCTTTCTTACCAAATTTGCTAATTCTAATTATCTTACCCTTGGAATTATCTCCAAATGTAACAAATCCTGTTTCTTTGTCTCTAAGATTTATAAACTAGGATGCATAATTGGTCATGTGCCTTAAGCTTCCACTATCTACATACCATTTGCTCTTCTTTTTCTTAAGGACCTATAAAACAAAATAATCAATGTGTCCTAGCACCCAAATAAACTTGTGTCCTTGATTACTAGTTTTTACATTCTTTTTAACCTACTTCTTTAATAGTTTAACCATTAAGCTTTATTTTATAAAATAAAAAATTTTAATATGCTCGTATTTAAAATAAAAATTACATGCTATGTTATAAGAATAATATTAATAGGTTCCATGATAATAAAACCTATTATTTTAATTCATAATTTCATTATTGAGTCTTTTATGTATATAAGAATTATGTGGAGCCCTTCTTCTGATATTATAGGAATTAAATGGTATTTATAGGTAATGAAATGTTCTAGCATTATTATATGCATAAGAAATGTTCATTTGATTATATTGACTCTTAGCAGCGATGTAAACATGTGTTATGGCATTATGTATAAGGTCTATTATAAGTAGAAGTTTGATGCTTACTTTTAAATTGATGTTAAGGTCTAAATGATTGCTAGTGAGATTACATGCTACCTTATGTCTTTAAATAGAAATAATGCCTATTTTTATCTTGGTAATGTTAAACCTTAGCCTTTGATTAAGAACCATACATGAATGCATGGGATATATTTTTATAGTAAAGCTTAATGGATGTAGCATGTGTGTATGATTTAGGTATATGCTTAGATTGGATGCACCATGCTCATTTATCATCTTAGGCAAAAGTTCTTTAATATGAAAATGTTTTCACTTGATAAATGTCATTTTGGTATTATATGCACTTTTATAGTTATATACAACCCCATGCCTATTATTAAACTCTTTTGAGATCTTAACATGCTTTCAAGTTTCTCAATTCCCTAAGTGAACTTCAACAAGGACTCTTTGAGAGCATTGACCTTGTTTTTAAATGTCTTATTACTTGCGTTAATGTATGCAAGCTATGATTATCAATAATAGCTATACTCTTAGATGTTTTAATGTTATGCAATTCACATTTTTCTTTTCATTTTCACTCATGCATACATCTAAATACATTTAACCCTCTTTGAGTTTGGAAGATAGTTTATTTCTTTTCATACTTATAATTTCAAGGCTTTCAACTAGTTTATCATATGATAATTTAACATCATTATCACTATCACAAGATCCAAAGTTAGAGAGCACCTTGTCATCATCATCAGCCATAAAACATATGTTAGCTACTTCTCCTTTTGAATGCTCACTTATATAATCATTTGAGTCATCCTAAGTTGTGGTTTTAATTGTCTTAATTTTTTAAATCCTAATTCTCTTTCTTTTTGTTCATTTTCATATTTGTCATTGCCTTTGAGGATGGCATATTGAGACTTTATATAGCCAAGTTTCCTACATTCAAAATAGATAATGTTATTTGATTTGCCTTTTGTATCTACATTATCTTTTTTGAAGTGCTTTCTTTTGGAGAAGTTCTTTCTCTTAAAAAAACTTTTTAAATTTCCTAGTGATAAAGGAAATATCTTCCTGGTCACTTCCACTTGTTGATGTCTCTTCTTATTTACTTGATTCCTTATTTGAAGGTTTAAATGCTAAGTTTTTCCTTTTTGAAGTTATGGTCTCTTTCTTTAATTTTCATTTAGTATATGAGTAGAGATCTACTAAGCTCCTATAATGGTAGCATATTTAAGCCATTTGCTCCTTGGATTATCATCACCTTGACTTTCCAAGTCTTTAGAACATATCTGGGTAATTTTCTTACCATTTCAACAATTTTATATTTCTTGCCCAAGTCTTTTATGACATTGCTAATTTCAATAAATCTAGTGTACATGATAAATATGCTTTCATGATATGAACGGTAATTCTCAACTAACCTATTGAGTATACGAATCTTATGCCTAAGCCTCCCGAAAGCTCTTTAGTTGAAAAAAGTATTGCTACCCTTATTTTGAGCCATTGTAAAGGATTAATCGAATAATGGTAAGAATCCTAAAGAATTTAAAAGTAAAGGTAAGGAATCAATCAATGGTTAAAACACAACTTGCACAAAATAGATCACTTTGAATAATTTTTAAAACACCAACGCTACCAACTAAACTCCATTACTCAATCAATCTTAAGTAAAAAATAATGTGAAAATTTAAATTTATAAAAAAATCAAAGATTATTCAAAAAGTTTATAAAGTATACAATTTTGACTAAAAAAATCAAAATTAAATGTTGACTAAAAAAATCAAAATTAAATAATTTAAAGCATAATTGGTCAAAAGCAAGTAAAATTAACCATGTAAAATGTCAGTTGAACTTTTAATTTAATGGAATAGGAGCTAAATATGTTCAATTTAACGAAAACATAAATTTTGAGAAAGTCCCACTTGTGATATTATGCCTAAATAAAATATTTTCAATTATAGTATGAATCAATAAAATTTAATGAAATTGAATGTTATAAAATTTTATAGTTTCCCATAACTGCATTAACGAACCAATTATTTCATAAACATGCATGATTTTCAAAAATCAAATTTATACTAAATTGGACCTTAACACATAAATTTCAATTGAATCAAACACATATCAATTTTATGAAAATCTCTATAAGTTTTAAGAATTTCGAAAATTCCCAATTTTAAAACCCTAAAATGTTATAATTTCAAAATTGATACAATGTAAAATGATTTTTCATAAAATTGAAAGGATAAAAAATTTATAAATCATGAAAGAAATGCCAACTAATAAAAAATTTCAATATAAATTCTCAAAAATCCCAATTTAAGGGTAGTTTGGGTTTATCCAAAATAAATATCAAATTGAGACTAAGTGTTTATGGAGACCAATATTAGAGGGCTGTTGAGATCTTTTAGAGTGGTTATTATGGTCTGAGACTTACTGGAGCAAGAGTAGACCACCTTTGTTGTATAAGAAATAAAATAAAATAAAAATAAAACATGACCTGTTGTAACGAGAAATGATGGATATAACTGAAAAACATTTAGGAGAAAGCAATGATTTGACTTTGGATAATGAATTTCGAGAGAAGCTAAATTTGATTTAAGTGAAAATTTAGGAGAAATAAAGTTTTTATGTGATGAAATGAGGGGGAAGAGGGAAAGTTAGAAGTTTAAACATTAAATGTTTAGCTAGATAATGTCAAACTGAAGGACTCATCATTTACGATGCATTTGTAATGCATTGGTTATGAACTTTGGTTGGCTTATGCTAACCTATAGTATAACCAAAGATTTTTAAACTAGAACACCTAAACCTAAAAAAGAAAACCTAAAAATGAAATAAAATACCACTAACTTAAATTAAATGGAATTCAAGTGATAAAACATGCATATAAACATATAAATTATCAATAAATCAAATAGAATATGCATCAGTCATGTTGAATTCCTAATAATAATGCAATACCTATCATCAATTAATGGGCCTATCGATGTAAGATTTCAACAAATTATATTTTTACATATGATCTTTATTGAAATGATACTTTATTTCTATGTGCTTGGTTTTATAATGTATAAATTTCTTTATGTAAGGAATGGCACTAGTGTTTGTCATACTTAATAAGTATCTTGGTGAAGTTTTCATGCCATAATGTCTAGGTCATTCCCTAAGCTATAGAAGTTATGCATAACAACTATCAACTACCACATATTCAACTTCTATAGTTAATATTATAACCAAATTTTATTTATTAGTAAACTATGAGATTAATGCATTTCCTAATAATTGATATGTATTAGTCATATTTCTATTTAAGAGACTAATGACATATTCACGATCAAGAATATATGCTTAGGATACCAAATGCTAATGACATAATACCATACAAATATATAGATTTAATGGCTAATAGATGAGAATCTTGCTTAAAATCTAGCACATAAGCATATACTAAACATAATATAAAGCCTTTTTATGGTAAGGTGAGGTAAACTACCAATTTTACCTTAGTAAAGCTTTACATCAATTGACTTGCCCTCTTAATCCTTAGTTAACTTAGATATGACAATTATGGGTTTCTTTAATGGCTTAGATTTATCCATCTTAAAGCACTCGCGTAGTTTCTTAGTGTATTTGTCTTCATTACCAAAGATGGCCTCCTTCATTTGCTTAATTTGAAGTATAGGAGAGAAGTTGAACTCTCTTACGTGTTCATCTCAAGTTTCCTACTTATAAACTTAGAAAATTCTTTACGCAATTTTTCATTAGTAGCGCCAACGTAATATCATCAATATATGTTTGAATTATTAAAATTTTATACTTATGCTTTTCAATAAAAAGTATTGTATTAATTGTTAAATTTTTTTTAAAAGATCACTTTACCTATTATATCAACTTCTAGGAGCTTGTTTTAATCCATATAAAGCTTTAGAAACTTCATGAATATGGTTAGTTGCATCATGAATTCAAAGTTAAAAGGTTGATCAACAAACATCTCTTTTAATAAAACCATTTAAAATAAAACTCATGTATGATGCAATTGTAAGCACTAATATAACAACTTCTAATCTAGACAGTCAAAGTTAACGTACCCAGTGTACAAGGCTCCCTGCTTTGTGGGGTCTAGGGAATGCCATAATGTACGCAACTTTCCCTTTGTATTTTTACAAAGAAGCTATTTCCGTGAATTAAACCTGTCACCTTATGGTCACAAAAGAGCAACTTCTAATCTAGATACCAAACAAAAGGTTTTTCAAAATCTATACCCTTTTCTTGATTGTACCTTTTATCCACCAATCTAGGTTTATTTCTCACAATGGTATCTTGTTAATCTTTTTTTTTAATTTCTAAACACCCATTTAGTAAATATAATTTGGTTATGTTTTGTTCTAGGTACTAAGATTCACACTTGCTTCTCTCAAATTGATTCAACTCTTCATTTATAATAAGAACTTAAGTCTCATCAGTAAAGGCTTTTATTATAATCTTAACCTCAATTTGAGAATGAAAGAAAGATAAGATAATTCTTTAAGATGTGATCTAGTAAATACCCATTTATTGAATATCACCTATATTTTGATATGGGGGATGATTCTTTTTAAAATTTCAATCTCTTTAAAGCTCCATATCATTTTTTCTCCGTTATTTGGCTCATGTGAAGTTCCTCGGTGATCATTTATGTTATCTTTAAATGATAATTTATCCACATCCTTGGACATTCCTACATCATCATCTTTAAGAATTTTTTTTGAAAGCAAGAGAGTTGTATTCTTAAAAAATAACATGCATGGACTCTTCAATAACAAGATTCCTCCTGTTAAACACTATATAAGCTTTACTAGTTCAATAGTAAATAATAGAATTCCTTTCATCTGATTTAGAACCAAACTTCCTTAAATTATCCTACATGTTCAAAATGTAAAATTTGCGATGAAAATTTTTTTAGTAGTTAATCTTTTGCTTCTTCCTATGTAAAGCTTTAAATATTTGGTTCTTAAACTCTCTACGATGATCACTTTTAATTAATGCAATAGGAATTTTCTTTTCATTCAACCCCCTGATAAAACTAGCATTCCCTGAAGCATTAATATTTACTAGCGTAGAACAAAACCAATGTAAACCTACTAAAATCATATTCTATGATAAATACTTAAAACTTACCACCTAAACTAAAAGGTCTAGTAGACTCCAAAAAATCAATAAATTACAAAGTCTATTCGAAGTCACCAAATTTTTGCTCTTGATGAGCTCTTATATCGCTTTCCCATATTACAAATCTACATTCTTTGTCTTTCTCAAATTTGACACTTGGAAGTTTATTAAAAATTTTCTTGGTGTTGAGGTTATAGATGAGTTCCAAACTTGTATATCAAAGCCTCTTAGGCCAAATCCATATATCTTACTTATTGACATTAAACACTTCATAATTTGTTTAGAGAGATCAAAAAATAATTATATAGATATTTTCATATTTCTTACCAAAAAAATAATGTTATTATCATCAATTCTAAAAAATTGCATGATTTTCCTTCAAAACATATTCTATAACCTTTCTTACAAACTTAGCTCAAATTTAAAAGATTGTGCTTAAATGTTACAAGCTTTTCCAATTCCAATTATCCTTTTCATTATCTCCAAATCGAAGAATCCTCTATATTTATCTTTAAGATTTGTAAATTTAGATGCATCATTACTTATGTGCCTTAAGCACCCAATATCTATATATCATTTACTCTTCTTTTTTTAAAGACCCATAAAATAAAGTAATCAATGTATTTTATGTTACCAAATCACTTGAATCCTTAGTAAATTTTCATTCTTTTTAATCAATTTTCTTAAGGATTTACTCATTAATCTTTTCTTCAAAAAAACTATCAATATGCCTATATTCACCATAATAATAACATCTTACCTTATATATATGACGAGCATTGATTTTATGATTATGAGACCTATGGTTTTAATGCATAAATGAATTCTTAGGTGGATATAAGAATGATGGGAAGCTCTCTTTTGGATATTATTAGAATTTTATGCCCTTCCTGGGAAAGGAAAGGTAGGTTCAGATAGGTAGACTATTCAACAACTAAGTGCTTGCAGCATCTCTTCCTATTCCATAACTAGTTGCAGATTCATACCTACCAGATCCATGCCCTGCAGCTCACTCGGTCTACCTTCCTCTAGCCACCTCCCACCTAGGAGTATTTATCTTTGCAAGGTGGCCTCACATAGGATTCTACGTTCCCCATGCTACTCAGATCAAGTCGTAAGCTAGTGATGCTCTCAGCTACTAGACTTTCGCCATTTAGGTACAGCACTCCACTGCTTCGCTTAGCAGCACGACGCTTGTATTTCTCTCCCGAAACCCTGTTTTCATGGTTTATGAAAGTAAAATGACATAACATTTTGTATGAGACATATGACTTTAATAGATTGATACCTATAGGGGTTATGGATAAGTGTCATACCATTATGCTTCAAATAAGGCCTATTATAAGTAAGACCTTGGCTCTTACTACTAAATTAACGTTAAGGCTTAAATGAAAGAGAATGATATTACATTATACCCTATGGCTTTATGTTGAAGTTATGCTTATTCTTGCTTTAGCAATTTTAAACTCTAGGCCTATATTAAGAACAAAATATAGATGCATGAGGCTTGTTTCTTAAATAAAGATTAGAAGATGAATTATATGCATAAAAATTACATGCATATTTGGATATAGATACACCATAATCATTCTATGCCTTAGGCAAATGCTCTTCGTTACACAAATGTTTCCCTTTAACAAATGTACTCTTAGTGTTAGATGCAATCTCATAAGTATATCTAATCTTATACATACCACTAGAGATCTTTTTGGGTTTCTAGCTTGCTCTCTAACTTCTCATTTCCTTTAATGAACTTATGAAAGGAGTTTCAGAAAGCATCAATCTTTTTATTTAATATCTTACTCTTATACTTTAACACATAAAACTTATGTCTGTCAAATATGGTTATACTCTTAAATATTTTGATTTTATGCAATTTACTCTTTAAATTCTCATTTTCACTTATTATATATTGATTAACTTATTTTAGTTGTCAATATTTGAATTAACCGTAACTACACGAGGTAGTTGTAGCTAGCACAGGTAAGTACGGGTAGATCCCACAAAGATAATGATTACTAGTAATTATCTTTCTCCTATTATCTAGCCTACGAATTGGATTTTGGATTTTAATAATGAAAATAGAGCTTAAACACAAAGATAATGATTACTAGTAATTATCTTTCTCCTATTATCTAGCCTACGAATTGGATTTTGGATTTTAATAATGAAAATAGAGCCTAAACAATTAGAATAAAATTGGAAACAATAATGAACACATAAAGGAAATTGATTAGAAAACTTAATATCAAAGATTAGTGTTTAGGTAATGAATCCCCTAAAACCATTAAATAATTAACCTTTTAACATTTAATTGTTTTATTGCCTATTGGACTATGGAAGTTCCTATCTTATGTTAATGACTCTTTTGAGAATACTAACAGCCAATCCATAGGTTTATTAACTGAAATCTTTTTGGTTAAAGTTTTTAGGATTGTTATAAATTTGTAAATTTTTCTATTAGGTCTGACCCTAATCCAAAGGATTTATTTTCAACTATCTCTAGGTTTGCAATCAAATCCTTTCAATTGTGGTAGATATATTCATACATAGGATTTCTCAATCTCTATGCTATGAAATCATATTATGTACTAATGTTCTGGATATATTAGAACATGTATAAACCAATCAAAACAATTGCATTAAATAAAAGAATAAAAAATATTGTTATCTCAACTAGGTTCATCACACCTAGACACTAAAAAACATTTAGTTACACATATAGATAACGAAATCAAAGATAAATAAGAAGAAAATAAATAGAAAACAAATAGTTCGTAATTCTAAATTTCACTTTCTCTTTTATTGAATGTTTTTGTAAGTTGGAAGTTTGATTTTGTAATCTATTAGATCTTTTAATGATTTCTTTGCATTCTCCACGCCTCTAGATCAATATCATCCTTTCAGAATGTTCTTCAGGTCTGGAATTGACTTTAAAAATTTGCTCCCCCAATTAGACTTTGCTTATGTCTTTCTATAATAAAATTTTGGATTTTGAGAGATACACGGTTTGATAAAGGGTAGTGTACTAGGCCATATATATTCCAAAATCTCTATAATTCATGTTTTGGCATAGGCTTAGAGATTAATACAGGCATAGACATGGTAGAGGATCTCTACTTTGCTTCAAATTTTTATTTTAGGTCATGTTTTCATCCAAATTCTTCTCCCTTTGGTTCATAAAGGCAATTATAACCTATAAATGCACTTAGAATGAATTAAGTATCAAATATATAATAAAACTACAAAATATCAAGCAAAATTCATAAAATATGGGTGTATAAATATAGTCAAATATACATCTATCAGACATCCTCACATTTAAGCCTTTTCTTTTACTTGAGCAAATCATAACCAAAATTATAACTCATACAACTCTCAACCTGTCCATCCATACTCTAAATTAGAATATAACACATAATTGGGTTTCAAGTTATCCTAAAACTAATTCAATTTATCTTAAAACTAACTTCCTAATTCAATATTAATAGTAATCACATTAATAAACTCATTGAAATCAAACGCATAAACCTTTACACCCTCACCAAGATTTCGCTCAACACACTCAATTGTTTAGGTCAAAAAGCATCAAACTCTCAATCAAAGCATAGTAAAACTCTTACTATAGGCTTGCAAAATTATCACCTTTACCATTTATTTATGAACCAGAAACAAAAATTAAAAGGTCTTTATATGAGTTATAATGGGTTTTAGGTAAGATATGATTGGGATGATAAAAAGGGATGATTGAGATGATAAAAAGGTTGATTGGAAGTAAATTTACTAAAGAGTACATTACATAAAGCTTTTTACAATACACATAGGTCCTTTCATTATAAATATATTGGTACTATAATTTCTCTTCTTTTCTTTTCTAAGCTCTTTTTTTATCAATCATTTTGAGCATTCATCATGTACCATAATTAAATAAATATTAGACCATTCAAAATTTCAAGTTTCAAACATACAAGTAATGTAAATAACATTTAGGGTTCAAAACAATAAAAAGGCTTCAAAGTAAAATAGGAATAAGGCTAATAATTTGGTTTATAAATAATGAAAAAAGCTAAGGCTTAACTTGGTTATTCTTAAGGGATAAATTAAGCTAAGGTAATAATAAAAGAAATAGGCTAAAATAAGTGCCTTCATCATTTCAATGCTTCTAATTTAGCAATTATGGTCTCAATATGCATAATAAAAACAAGTTCTAGAATCATTCAACTACAAATGATGACACATATGAAAGAAACAAAATAAACATTTTTCAAATTTTACTCTTAAGCTTAAAAGCTCACAAAAAAGATAGGTTTATATATGTGTAAATAGTATGCAATTTCATTCAACTTGATTATTTCAATGATTATTAAAAATATGACTTATAGAAGCGATTTTGTTTCGATTATCATCCTTTTACATATTAATTCAAATCAAAATTCACTAATAGAGTAAATTAATGATAGACATATTTTGTAACAACCCTAGACCACACGCTCACAGATATTGTCTGCTTTAGGCCTTGTGTTGGAGCCCGTTCTCGGACCCCAACTTTCATGCAGAATATCATAGAACATGAGCTTTTCCAATACCAGACACCTTGATCATTATCGGGTCATCTTCTCAAAGGTCCCCTTTTTAAGTTTAGCTCAGCTCTTCGAATAGTCGACTACTCTATTCATCCACTTCAACCCAAGAAACCTCAAGGAACAGCGTTGGCGAGTCCACACTTTACATATATACGTGCTTCAGG
>JAOQMS010027941.1:0-15121 GCA_027563885.1 Erythroxylum longipes | reverse complement strand
CTTAATTATGCATTTGATGTATGAGTTGTGTTTATGGTTGTGTTTTGAAGATGATTTACTATCTATCTTTGTTATTTTTAATGTTTATCTTCCCACCGGCGTTTAACGTTTAATCTCATCAAGGAATGTCGACATGAAAACTAGTTCTGGATGACCCTAATTCATACCATTGGTAGAAATGTGGAAAAATTGTCCCTGCTAAGCAAACCAAAACTGAAAAAGAAATCTCCAGTATCTATAGAAATTAGTAAATTTTGAGTCATTCTCTTTTAATGCAATTAATTGTCTCAGGAAGTGGAGTTCATTATTAGGCTAGTGCAGCTTTTTCAGATCTAAGAAGGTGTAAGTTATTTCATTTCATTAACTGCTACCGAAGTAGATAAATGTAGTCTGCTGCTGCATCAAGTTATAATATTCTCTTTGAGTTGCTGCATCAGGTTATCATATTCTCTTTGAATTGCTTAAAGCTCCTGTATCTTTTTAAAGGTTCTGTATCATTTAACTGCTACCGAAATAAATACGTCATCATTCCTTCATTTCAATTGTGAAAGTGGCAACTATTTCATTATTTCATGTCATTAACTCCCTTAAATGAATGAAGGGTGTGCGTGATTGGCAGGTGGTAATTATTTCATTTTATTAAGTTCCTTAAATGAGTGAAGGCGTCAGGGATTTGGTACAGTCATCAAGGTAATATCTGTTGTCTTTTCTCATTCAAGATCTCACCTTTAATAGAGCTATCAGTAAAATTCGAGTCATTTATTCTCCTTAAATGCCATTAATTGTCTCAGGAAGTGGATTTCATTATTAGCTTAGTGCATCTTTTTCAGATCTAAGAAGGTGCAAGTTATTTCATTTCATTAATTGCTACCGAAGTAGATAAATTTAGTCGGCTGCTACGTTTGGTTATCATATTCTCTTTGAGCTGCTGGGTCAGGTTATCATATTCTCTTTGAACTGTTTAAAGCTCCTGTATCTTTTTAAAGGTTCTGTATCTTTTAACTACTACCAAAGTAAATATGTCATTATTCCTTCATTTCAATTGCAAAGGTGGCAACTATTTCATTATTTCATGTCATTAACTCCCTTAAATGAATGAAGGGTGTGCGTGATTGGTAGGTGATAATTATTTCATTTTATTAATTTCCTTAAATGAATGAAGGCCTCAGGGATTTGGTACAGTCATCAAGCAATATCTATTCTCTTTTCTCATTCAAGATCTCACCTTTAATAGAGCTATCAGTAAAATTCAAGTCATTGATTCTCTTTTGATGCCATTAATTGTCTCAGGAAGTGGAGTTCATTATTAGCCTAGTGCAGCTTTTTCAGAACTAAGAAGGTGTAAGTTATTTCATTTCATTAACTACTTTAAAAAATTATGTAAAATTTGGCTAAAATATGATGGATCCGTAATTTCCATTCTTCCCAAAAGGAAAATTTATATCTATAAAAGTATAAATTATGAATAATATGAGAGGTTAAGAAGTTCGTTATGAATGTTATGATTATTTGGACGATGTTATTAAAATGAAGGACGTATATAACCTCATCCACTTATATTAAAATGTTGTGATGATTAAGTTTCATCTGGGTTTAGGACACCAAAAATAGGTAGACACAACATAATATTATTGTACAAAGGAAAAGAAAAAACTTTACACAATAGGACAATGCAGCTAATTGATCAAGTGCAGTAGTTTGTTCCATTTATCTACTCTAAAACTAAAAACAACACGACCTAATAAACATGTTCAGTTAAAAGTAACAAAGTTTCAACTCAAATTGCAACTACACGAAATCGACAAGACTATGTAATTATTTCACTTGAAAAAATTGAGCCTTCATGCCTGAAGCAGATTTAACTGCAGACTTGCCCAATTCATTTTCTGACTTCATAACCTTTGGAGGGATAAAATACCTTTCGGATGTTGAAGCCTACGAATGCAATCCCCTAATGCATGCCTTACAGCATGATCTCCTTCGCTGGTAGCTTCTGCTGCTTCTTTCCTATATCTACAGTTAATATGACAATACTACAAAATACGTAAATATTGTATTTATTTGGAGTTGATCTACAAACTTTTGAAATGTATCATAAACTTACTTGTGATGTACTAAATTAGTTGTCACGTTGGCCCATTTTGACAGGACATTCTTTCCAACTTCTTCTAAAGCATCACAGGCCTTATTAAGAAATGAAACAAACAATTACAGGAGAAGTAAATCGTGTGTAGCGAAAAAAGAAGTGGGGTTGAGAAAACCATTATTATAATAATAAAGACTTCCATAATCCTTTAAAGAACGCATGAAAGAATTGACTTGTAGTGGTATTATCAATGAATTTCTTGCCCACTTTTATAATAAAGACTGCAAGAAGCAGCAGAGACTCTACCAAGATCGTCAACTAATAAAGAAGAAGGTAAAACCCCAAGATAACACATTTTGCCATTGCAAAGACGTGAATTTTTTTGAACATGAACCTTGAAATGATTATTTTTTCTAAATCAAGCCTTTCACAACCCAACCAAAAACATAAACAGAACATCAAGACAAAGAAAAAGAAAAAACCAAAGTTTATATGTTCTGTGAGAATCATCAGAGATTATGTGAAGATCATCAACCGAAAAAAAAAAAGTAAAACCCCAAGATAACACATTTTGCCATTGTAAAGATGTGAATTTTTGTGACCATGAACCCTGAAATGATTATTATTATTTTCTAAATTAATCTTTTCACAACCCAACCAAAAACATAAACCAGAAACATAAACAAAACATCAAGACAAAGAAAAAGAAAAACCAAAATTTATACCTTACCTTCTCCGAGAATCAACAGAGACTCGGCGAAGATCATCAACCGTACACTTAATAAATAGGCAACCCCAAAGTTTAAGCTAAAACTAAGTGAAACCCACTAATTTCAGCTCTAACCCACTTGAAATCTGCAAAAATCCTGCTATAAACATGATATAAACCCATAAAAGGAATAAACTTTTATCTGGGTTCCTTAAAAGCCAAAACTTCAGAGAGAAAACAAAAATACAAACCAACATATGATTTTAAACACCACAAAAACAACAAGGGTTTTAGGTTAGGTTTATTATGAGATTGCTTTCGAAGATTCTAATGGCGTTGTGACGCTTACTCCTATCTCTATGTATTGCAAATTAGGTCTATCTTGTCAAATTGTCCCCTACTGTTGTGATAGAACTCCTTAAGGAGGCCAGAGATATTGAATACTGAGAGGAAGGAATCCAAATGAATCTGCACATTGCCAGAGAACTGGATTACGTCCCAACGATTCTAGTATCATCATGTCAGACACAACTTTGTGTCAAGTTTATGGAAGAAGAGATCTATCATAAAGAGATCATGATTCAAATAAGTGGAAACAAAGCTAAGAATGAATAAGTAAGACATAAGAAACGACTAATTTTTTTCAAATGTCCATAATATCTTGAAGCTGGTTCTATTCTTCTGAAGGTGAAATCTTATTAAGTTTCAATCAGGCACCAAAGGAAAAATTAAAGTACTGTTTATCTAATTCCACGACTACATACAAGAAAACCAAATTTAAAATACTATCAGTTCAATAACCAGATAAATAAAGCTCCCAACTAAGAAAAAGAAAGAACGAGATCAAGTATAGAACAATTCGCTATCAATTAAACAGAATTAGAGAACAGGCATTTGAAATCATTTCCATTTCCAATGGAGAAAGCTACGAGATTACCACAGATGATGAGAAACCATATCTTTGCATGATTACGTCATTCTTCTGGCCGTTCATGTAACTAACAGTCAACTATAGAAAATTCGTGGGACCAACAGGATATTAAGATCACAAGTCAAGATGACCTGATAATATAATTATCTAACTTCTAATCAATCGACAGAAGAAATTATAGAATCAGAAGATTTAAATTGGAAATTGGAGAAAACTAATGCTCAGCCAATTGCTAGGACACTAACAATGACTTTCTAAAGTTGCAAATAGAAGATTCAAACATTCAGTTATTTCACAGCTGTTGTACTCTTCTAAAAAATAAGCACAAGGGCTGATTTAGAAAAGGAGGAATGTTAAAAGTTCCTCAATTATGAGCTTTTCTCTAAACAGATTCTAAAAAAGGAGGTTACAATCTACTTTTCAATTATTAACAAGTATTATTCACTAATGGAACACGAATGGACACTCAAAAACATAAATATACATGCATAAAAACATTTATACTTATGTTTGAAGATAGGAATTAATTTGAATGGCAAGGAAGTTTCTTGGCAAAAAGAGATTGAACTAAAAAGCAAGAGGCTTTCAATTTTATCAGCAATGGAATTATTTTTCTACTGAATACTATTTCAAGTCTCCTGACATATTGAGGTCTCTAATAGAAGACTTAGGATGTTCTACCTTCTATCAAAATTTCAAGGACATATGTACTTTAGCATGCCCAGAGTAAAGGAGTAAACACCCGAGGTTCTACATGAGCTTTTTCAATAAAACTGCAATTCTATCATAAATTGATGGTTGCACATATGTGGAAATCTATCCAATTTGAAGTATTTGATGACTAATAACCCCACAAAAACCAGGGGAAATTTTCTTACATTACAAAGGGGGAGAGGTTATAGTTGTGGACGTCCTTTCCACCACCACAACTTTCCTAGTTTCCATATTTCTAGCTTTCTCCTAGGGCACAACACGATATACTTAGTAATCCAATTGAGAAAGCGCAAGACCATCTCCCGTACAAATAATTAAGGAGTGTTGCTTCCTTACTGGAAAATCAAATGTTTAAAAAGCCTTCCACTAGCAAGAATCTTTTTCAAAATTAGTCGAGTAACCCACAGTCAGATGTTTGAAACTACAAAAAAACCTCCAAAAGGTAAATGAAACGTTTTTAGGGAATCACAGACAAGCGCATAAAAGAAAGGGAATCATGGGGCTTACTGCTGCTGCAAGAGGGCCATAACTAGGGGATCGTCCTTCCTTATGTCATAGGGATACCACTGAGCGACTTTGTCACCAATTATCTTTTTCCTTAAAATCTTGTGGGCTGATTTCTTCCCTGTTGGGTTAAGTACATGCCCGAATATCCTCGCCCTTACCTCTGCCACTCCTTGGGTGGCAGCCGCAACCACTATACTCTTCAGGCCGCCACTATTCATCCTCTACCCACCTTATGCTTTCATACACAAGGATACCAAATTTCACTTCAAACAAACAAATAATTATATAAGAAATGTCAAGAAACAATGAACACGACATCAATAATTGTGGCATTTTGACAACCAACTGGCGTACGACCTACGAAAAGAAGGATGAAACGACGTAAAGAAAATAACCTGACTGATGCTAACCATATAGATTAAAGTTCCGGTGACCACCTGAAAGAGTGGTCGGATCTCAAATTCCAGAACAAAATAGAGGCGCCGCACTTAGTCATCAAAGGGTTGAGTTTTTTGGTTGTCGACCCAAGTTGTTGAATAGCTACATGGATTTATGCTGACGTCACAATTTATGCTTTTGAATAAAAACAATTTTTTGTTTGATTTTTAATATTAATATATTATCGATAAAATTTGAAGATAAACTATTTAAAATAATTACTATTAAAATTTTTCCTATATAATATTTATTAATGAAAAAGGAACAAATTTAGTGACAAAATTAAATGACAATGAATAAAAATTAAGATACATTTTAATTTCACTTTCAATATCTTTATTATAGTTACAATTTTTAGGCTACAATATAAATTTCTAAATAAAAATTGAACTTATATTATTTTGGTAAATTAGTTAAACTATTAATTTAATTTTAATATTTTTATATAATTTTTACTAAAAAATATCGATAGCAAATTCATCATATTTTATTAAAAATAAAAAACGAATAAGATATTTGTAAAATGTTTAATTAAAAATAGTTTTTATTTTATTTTATAAATTTATTTAATTTTAAAGTATTTGTAAGATAAACTAAAATAAATTATTAGTAATTAATATTAAATAATTAAATCAAATTTATTAAGTTAATACATAACCCTTAGCATTTTCATTTTTCAAATGCCAAGTGAAGTATTCAGTACTACATGCATAACTTAAAATAGTTGAGCATTCCCAAGCAAAATTTAAAACCATACAGCCCTGAGTCAGGGGTGTGACTTATGAAGTCACACCCGTGACATATAATCAACTTAAAATTTTAATTGTAAATTCTAAATAATTACCAAAGGTTTGATAAGTCGTCGTCGTGATCGTGCAGTAGCACGATCGTGATATTTCATAATTAACGTCGTTGTCTAAGACACCTTTCTTAAAATGTTCCATTACATAGATATTATCTATGTAATTTGATTTCAGGGTTGATTTTTTTCACAAGGGGCTTTTTGATTACACTAAACATGTTATATTATTTAATGTATAAAGGAATATTGTGGAATTTAAAATTTTGTAACAAAATCATAAATATTTAAATTTTGAAATGTATACTAAGAAAGGAATTAACACGGTTAAAATTTGTTATATGAAAAATATATAAGTTAGAATATTAGAAACGAATTAGTAAAATCAGTTAGTAAAAATTTGGAATGGAAAAATAAAAAAATGGAAATGTATAGTGTAATGTATTTGTTATAAATGGATTAAATATACAAAATAAATAAAAATATTATAATATCCAAGTAAAAAGTAAAAACGAATATTGTGGGTGTGACTTATTAATTGTTATGATTTTGTTATAAATCATTGAATAAATATTGTAATTGTGCCCTATAGTATTTTCTTCTTTCTTTCTTGCCATTTTTGACCTAGAAAAAGAAGTTTTTAGGTAATACTTTCTTCTAATCAAATGTTCCTCTATATCGTACGTTTCTAATGGCATCAAATTCATACATTTGGGTTTAGTATCATGCAAGTTATAATCAAAATACCACATACTATTCTCATACCTCGACATAACACAATTCTCAACTTCAAGCCAAATTTCAAGACTCTTAAAAGGTAGAATTCAAATTTGATTCCTTCATGAAAAATGTAGCCATATGTCTCTAGTTTACTCTAGATCAAAATTCATCCAATTTAGATATTCACATATCAATTTAAGGCCAAAATACAGATGTATGTTCAGTAAAACACTGCATATAACATACTCCAGCACAATTCATTGCCAAAGTTCTATTACTTCTCTATCAGTTCTCTATCCTTTCACGTTGATGATTCAGTTATACCTCAATTTTCAGTTTAGTAATCTCTATACAAAATTCACAAGTTCATGAATAATCACAACACAACCACATCAGTCACTTAGACTACTCAACATAGATTTAAGTATATATACATATATAATTAATAGTTGCATGTCATGGGTGTGACATGTTAAGTTGCTCCCATGACATGCAATATATATACCATGTTGAGAAGGGTATCCATCACTTGCACTATAACGTCGATATCAAAGCATAAAGACATTGCATTGTAATCTTTGTATCATTATACGAACCATTTCCAAACGGTGAACAATGTTTCCTACATTCTCTTGGAAAAACAAGATGGTTGGACCTCGGCATTCAGGGAAAAGCTTGATGAACTAGGCGTGGAGGCTAACGCCATGTGAGGATTGAAGTCAGACGTCCTCGTAAATAAGACGGAGGTGAGCAGGAGTAATCGTATAGGATTTGGTCAAAGCAGGTAAGACCAGTACGTAGACCAGCTTCTCCTAGAAGGCGACGAGCAGTGTCATTCTGGCCATTACTATGCCTCCGACCCCCGTACAACAGCCAGTTGATGTATGACGTCATTTTTGCTCTTTCACTCTCTCTCTCTCTTTCTTTCCGTCCTCCTACTCAATCTGAGACTCAGTTCCTTTTTTCATTCTTAAATTTTCTTTTATATATATATGTATATATATATATACATATATATATATATATACACATATATATATATCTATATATATGTATATACATACATACATATATATCTATATATATATATCTATATATATCTATATATATACATATATATAGATATATCTATATATATACATATATATATCTATCTATATATATACATATATATAGATATATATATACATATATATATATATTAAGTGCATGAAGCAGTTTGTCACGATCGTGCACCCACTTCTAGGAAATAAAAACTCTGTCAAGATAGTGCCAGCGCACAATTGTCCACACTGTTGAAAATGAAAAGTTAATTAGATCATTGTAAGAAGGTGAAAGAAAAAGGGAAGTCAAAAGGAAAAGCGAAATAGGAGACGAAACAATGAGGAAAGGAAAAAGGAGAGGCTTCTCTCCTCGTATTCGTTGATGATGTTATTGTTGTTGGCTTACAGGTGTTCTTTTTTTTATGTTCTCTTAATTAATTCCCATTTGGGTACACCACCTCAAAGTTTAAATCATTTTCCCAATAGAGAAGTAGGAACTGAGGTTGAGAGGCAACAGAGAAAGAAACAAGAAAGAAAAGAATATTGTATATCACGAGTGTCACACCCTTGACAAAACCAAAAATCCTTTGAAAAAAATCAAAGAGATGTATTCTCTAACACCTCTTCAATATGATGCACTAAAGGTTATGAGAGGGGAGTTCACTCTAGTCAGTCTCGTTGAACTCCTTCTTTAGAGCGCGATTGATCATGTCGCCGAAGCTATCCTCTCTCGATCTAGTCACATTCGAATCTATGGTTGCATACAAGAAGAATACCTCTGTCACGATCGTGCATAAGCACGATCGTATAATTGAAGCTGACTACCTCTCTGTCACGAACGTGCACAAGCACGATCGTGCAACTGCAATTTTTTCAATTTTCTTTATATTTGGTTCACCACGTATTATTATAATAAACCTGCATTATTAATTCTTAATTATTATGAAGTTTTGTATACTAATATGTTAATATGTATAGCTCTTTGCGGTTGTGATTGATTATTATAATATTAAATGTATAGCTTTATGCAGTTGTGATTGATTATTATAATATTAATTGTTCTATAATTAAGTATATATATTAGTCACAAATTATTATTAATATAATACTTAATAATATTAAGTTTATATATACCTCTTTAGTAGTCACGCCTATCACTATCATATACCTCTTTAGTAGTCACGCCTGTGACTTAATAGTCATAGGCATGACTCCCATGCACGGTTGTCACTTCTTACATCACAACCGTGCATATTATTTGTTTTTTTTCGTTACTGTTAATTAATAAATAGACATATTCTTATTAATTCTTTCATAATATAAATTTATTTTTAATTTATTTTTAATTGTGTTATTATTAATTAATAATTATTATTGATTGACTGTTAATTGTAACCTTACAAATTTTTCATTAATTATTAATTATTAATTATAATTGCCTCTCTCTCGTGATCGTGCACAAGCACAATTGTGTAACTGCAGACAATTACTCACGTTTAATAAATACCTATCAGTAAAATTTTACTTACCAATTCTTTTTTAATCTATTTATTGACTTAGTAATTGGGGTTTATTATTGACATAAAGAAACAATAAAATGCAATGCTCTGTAATGCTTATTCCTATTAGTTTTAGGAGGGAGGATATTAATAATAACATACGGTACATAATAATATAGTCACAATAATTAATAATTAATAATGGATGAAAAATTGTAAGGGCACAATTAAATGTCAATTAACAATAATTTTTAATTAATAATAAATAAATTATAACTAAATTAATAATAAAATTGTATTATGAAAGAATTAATAAGAATTATATTAATATATAAAACTTAAAAAAATTAATATATAAAACTTAAAAAAATAACAATTAATAACACAGGTTTATGATTAAGATTTAAATTTAATATTAGCCTATAAAATCCATAAAAATGAATAATTAATTTAAAATAATTACACAGTTAATAAAAATTTTATTTTGTATATTTATGTAAATGTTATCACTAAGTCTATATATTAAGGATTTATAGGCTTGCGTTTTAATTTTAACTTATTATTATTAATTTTTAATTATTATTAAGCATTATATATTTCTAACAAAAATTAATAATTAATAATATAGGGTTATGATTAAGATTTAAATTTAATATTAGTATATAAAAATTAATAACAAACACATTCAATAAAAAATTTTAGACTCTGCCTATATATATATGTGTGTGTGTGTGTGGTTGTTTTAAAGGGGGTAGCACGATCATGCAGTTCAGTAAACGAAACATTATGTCATGATTGTGCTAGTGCACGATCGTTCATCCTAACGAATGAAGGGTTATGTTCTATCACGTCAATATTTGAGGATCTTACCTAGGATAGTAAGGCCAAAACAATTAAAGATATATATAAATATATATTATTAATATTATTGAATGAGATATTTATAAATATATATTATTAATATTATTCAACAAGGCTTATTACATGAATAGATGTTGCCTATAATTTAAAAATGTCAAAATATAAGGTAACAAAAAAATGAAGCAATAATGTCAACTTTATCCCTGAATATAAGACAATACATCTAACAAACCATGGATTTAATAAAGAGATTATCATGAAGCAACAATATTTATTGTATCGATTAATATAACAAAAATACATCTAAGAAACCATACATTTAACAAAGAAGGTCAAAATTTTAAAAAGTTTGAATAATAATATTGGTTATATAAACAGTGAGATCAATAAAGGATCAGAAGAAATATAAAAAGGTTAATTGATGCTAGTAAGTGGATATATTTAAAAAGTAAATTTGTGCAGTTCACTTAGTAAATATGGATAAATAAAGAAAGAAAGTAATTATGATATTTTTGAAAAGGTTCTAAATGGGACAAATACAACGAAATTTTATATAATGAAAATTTTGACAAAATTAAACATACCTGAATAGTGGAAGAATGTATAACGCAAGAACGAACAAGAAGAAAACCTAAAAAAAATTAAGGTTAAATGTGATTAGGAAATATAATTTCATAAAATGATACATTTAAAAAGATTAAATGCAGCGAATGACATGTTTGTGATGTGACAATTATGCAAATCAAAACTGCTGAAAATTATTTATCATGTATTTTGCACAAATATAATAACTGAAAAAAATTGATGAAGTTTGGTAAGAATTTTATGTAATGTCACATTATGTTTTGGGATAGGAAAAATCTTTATTATTAAATAAACAAGGTTCGATAACATTGATATAATCATACGTAGGTTAGTTTGCACTTTTTATTGTTGTACACAATATATTATAATTAATCAATTAATTAATTATCACTTAATTGATCAATTATATAATTATTTGTAATTAATTAATAATATTATTATTACTAAATAGGTTGTGAGTTGTTAAGTTATAATTCTTTTTATGAATCACTGAATAAAATTTACAAAGTATATTTACAAATTAAAGACGCGCATATATACATAATATATTATAATTAATTAGTCAATAAATTTGTTTATTAAAAATATAAGAATTTTTTATCAAGTAAATTTTAATGATTTTTAATTTAAACAAAAAAAGATAATATATGTGCAAAGAAATAATGAATTCTTTATTAAAAATTAAATAAATTTTAAAATTAACAAATAATATATATATATATATATATCTGTGTGTATGTGTGTGTTTCTTTTTTTAATAATAATAGCTCAGAAGCTACGATTATGAATAATAAGTGACAGTGATGATGAAATGAAACATAAAAAAATGGGAGGCGTAGGATTTGAGAAGTAACCCTTGTTAATAATAACTAGGAAAAACTAAAAAAATAGTGGACAGCCGGATTTAATACCCTAAACAACATACAACATACAATATACAACATACAACATATCATAAAGAGAAAAATAGAGATGGTGGATAAAGAAGGAGCAAGTCTTTAACGGAGATGATATCATTCATTAAATATATGACTTTTTATAGTTTTATCCCTGTATTTATAAATGGAATTAGAAGAGAAAGAATATGAGTCAAATTTGAACATTTTATAAAAGATAAAATGCTACAGAACTCAACTTTGTTAAAAACTATAAGTGACGATTGAAATTTTCATATAGCAGACAATCAATAAATCATTGAGACAATACAATTCCAAAATTGTAATATTTGTTCTGAACCGTTATAAATATGAATATCATGATCAGACCCGTAAGATCTGGATTTTTTGATAGAAATTTTCCATTTGAACATATCACGTGTAAACAATAAATTATATAGAAAAACAAATGAAATTGATAAAAAATTTAATAAACGGAACATACAACCTTACGAATGAAACTGATAAGAATTTAATAAACTAAAAAATTTATTGGGAAGGGTAAGGAAGAATTTACAGATGGTGGCAATCTGTTGTTTGCCGAAATAGGAAAGATGAGTTGTGTTGAATATATAACTTTTGTAGCTTGTAGACAGAGAAACGTGATATGAGAATTTAACATTTATATGGCCGGAGAGGAAAATATAAAGACGTAGTTTGATTGATTGAGTAAAGAAATAATTATCTTGTCACGTCTTTTAATTAGAATGTGGCGGAAAGATATTAATTATATCTGAAAAAGTAATGAAAAATACGACGTGAATGATTATCGCAGTAACGTCACATTAAAACAAATTATTTCTCAACCACTTAATAAAATTTTTAATTACTGTCTGATAAATCACCATTGGAAACGATGTCTTAATTATCTACTATAATTTAATGGCTTATCACAGGAGTTTTAAAAAAACGACATACTAACATCAAAAAGAATTACAAATTGCTCGCAGTTTTTGCGCATTAACGTTACCTCATATATTCTGTAGCTGATATGCTTTGTTATATGAATATATATAATTAATAAAGATAATAAAATTAATAATAACAAATAATAGTAAGTATTAATAACAACAATAAATTTAATAATAATAAGATATTTAATAATAAAATTAAAAATTAAAAAATAATTAACAATCAAATAGATTTTGCAAATATTTGGAAGACGTAGCGTATTTCTATCTAAAATTAGCAGGTTAGTGTTGTTGAAAAAGAATTCAAATTCGTTTACATGTTAATTTAATTAGAACTGGGTGAGCAGAGGTGGCACGATCGTTAGAAAAGATTTGATACGCCGTTCACGATCATTATATTTTATAATTAATTTCATTGTCATGAACGCCCAGTAGTACGACCGCAATGAAGGCACCATTCTTAAAACCTCGCGATCGTGCTACTGAACGATCACGAGGAAGCCATTCTTTATGAAAAATCAACCCTGAAATCAAATTACATAGATAATTATCGAAATCATTCATTACGCTAGACATGTTCTATTATTTAATGTATAAATAAATATCGTGCAATTTAAAATTTTGTAATAAAATTATAAATATTTCAATTTTGAAATGTATAGTAAGAAAGGTTAAATGTATAGGTTAGAATATTAGAAATGAATTAGTAAAATTAGTTAGTAAGAATTTGTACTGGAAAATAAAAAGATTTAGGAAATATATAGTGTAATGTATTTGTTATAAATGAATTAAATATACAAAGTAAATAAAAATATTATAATATCCAAGTAAAAAGTAAAAACGAATATCATGGGCGTGACTTATTAATTGTTATGAATTTTATTATAAATCAATGAATAAATATTGTAAAGTATTGTTTTGTAATTAATAGCCATTATTATTATCATTACTAATTAATCCACAGTTGTGCATATGTATATAATATATCATAATTAACCATTCAGTTGATTATAATTTAATTAATGAATTAAATAATTATTTTGTAATCATTTGATATTATTATTATTATTATTATTATTATTATTATTATTATTATTATTATTATACATATCATATTTAACAAATCAATTGATTTTAATTTAATTAACGAATTAAATAATTATTTTGTAATTATATATTATTATTATATTAATTTTACTTATTATAATTAAATAGTTTACTATAAGGATATATATATATATATAAATAATAGTTACATGTCACGGGTGTGACATGTTAAACAATAGTCCTTCAACCGAAATTTAACAGTCTAATGAGGAGGTGTAATTTTTGGTCCTTTAAGCGGAAACCTCGTCCAAAACTTTTCCTTGGGATCAAAATCACTAGGTTTCAGTTCCCTCATGATCTGAGCATGTTTTCCAACAGTGTGCTTAGCAACAGGTTACCAGAATAGAAACTTAGACACCTGTTCCAAAAAGCGCAGAACTATACAAGAACAAAAACACTTCAATCATGCTATCAAAGAATATCAAAATATATAGTTGAAAAGAGACAATTACCGTATGCCCAAATTGAGCAATAATAATAACAATCAATGAAACACTCAAAATTACAACACAAACATGAACATACATACTTCACCCCTAAGTTTAACCCACGACGGACCGAACACAAAATAGTTGTAGAATGCATACGGGTTCGATGTACTCACCCTTTCTTCACCAACTTGGGTCGACCCCTACGCGACCTAAATACTGTCTTCTTGGGTTTCTTCAAGAATGAGAGGCCTAGAGGCGCTGCTGCAATGTTGCTGCTATACGATTTGAGTAAACTCAGATGATGCTGGCATATGGAGTACTCTTCTTTGGCAGATCTGTGAAAATAATTAATAGTGAAGAGGGTTTTGGCAGATTTGTGAAAATAATCAACTAATCTGAGGTAGAGAATATGGGTGAGCGTCGCTGGAAAAGGAAATCACATCCTATGGAGACTAGTTAAGCTAGCACATGTGTGTGTGAAGCATTGTTATGAATTCCGTACCGTACTGGCCAAAAAATGGTACTAAAATATTAATTTTGGTACCGGGTTTAAATACCGGTTGGTACCGGCCAATACTGGTTGGAATCGGCCGGTATTATAAATACCAGCTAAATACCGACCAATATTGGAAAAATTAAAAAATATTGAGACTAAATTGCAAAATTTTTAAATTTTAATTTTCAAAAAGAAAAATAAAAATTTTTGAAAACCCCCTCCCCTTTTTCAAATATTTTTAAATTTGTTGATTAGTTTAATTTTTTAATAATTTTTTTATTATTTTTTAAATAAAATAAATATTTTATTACTAATAATAATTATACATTAATAAAAAATTAAAAATAAA